>NMRB01000719.1:68953-89186 GCA_002633025.1 Notospermus geniculatus
GTATAACGCGGGCTTGCAATAGCATTCCAATCAAGATGCCAAGGATAAGAGAAACAAATATCCCACACAGCGTAGAAAAACGGACGAATTTTGGGTTTCCCTGTAAAATGTTTAGACCTTTTAGGCCTACTTCTTGTACTTCCTCCTTGACCTTGTTGACTGAAGCCCAGCAGCAGCAGCCTGCTCCAGGCCCACCAGTTGCCCCCCTTGGCCTTGTTTGTTGTTTTAGTGTCATTTTTGTCAATGACGTGAGCAGGCCTATTAGGCCCATTGGACTTTCTAGATCTTTGTGAACTTGAACCCATTCTTAAACGTTAAATCGGTTATTTTTCATCCGTGTTTTGCGGATAACTTGCGAGTTTACCGGTGGTAGTTTTTCACCATGTTTACCAGTTTACCTGTTTACAAGACAACATTTTTACGGACAACCATGTATCACATGACCAGGTACTTCGCAATCTCGTACCACATCTCGTGCCACTGGCGGATGAATTTCTGACCGTTGCACAGCGAATTGCGTAGGGATTCGAAAGAGTTCGTTCTTTTTTCCACAATAAAACATCGAACGGAATGTTAAAATAGTACTAATTTTATAAATAGGCCTACTGGAACAAATTCTAATTTTCGGTATGATTATTTTATCAAATAATTTGTAAAATCGATGAGCACAAGAGAATCTTGTGCTGGGTTCCAGCCCTTTTCAGAGGCCTTAGCCAAGGAACGATGGTGGCGACCTCTTCAGATTGCCAGACTGCATCGTAAACGTAATAGTACTCGATAAAAATTAAATATAGGCCTACAGCATATAAAGCAAAAATCATAATCCAATTTCAGAATTGGGGCCCAGAATTGTGATTTGTTTCTTACTTACTGCATTATTTCATCAAAGTATTCTACAAATATTTTTAAACCAATGATATAAGCTCTTCCCCCATACTCCGTGGCAACATCTGGCGGCAAAATGAAGATGATTTCCGTCCGGGCCGCAAAACATTTCCATGCCTATAGGCCTAATGAAGAGGAGGAAAAGTGATTGCAAAAGCTTTAAAGCATAACGTACGTCTGATTGGGTGAACATGGCGCTTTCAAAAAGTGTCAAAAGCACTTCACATTTCGTCAACCAACCATCATGTCAACCAATGCAATCATGCAATGCAATGCAGTGCACATTGCAGGCCTATGCAGTATGCACTGCGCTGGGTGCTTGGATGTAGGCCTATGGGCCTGGTATAGGCCGCTATGCATGTAGGCCTATGCATTGGTCATGTTGGTTGACATTTGTAATTTGTAATTTTATATACACTGATCAGGCATGCATGGTTGTGATGGTTTATGCCCGAGCCACACGGTAAAAGTTTGAACAACAAATTTTATCGTGTGGTGTACGGTAGGCATGGTAGGCCTAGGCTACCGGGCGGTAGGCCTAGGCCTAGGCCTAGGCCTACCGGGTGGTAGCCTACCACATGGTAGGCCTAGCACGGACGGGGAAAATTCACGGGTTACCAGTCAGAACGTCCCAATGCCAAAACGTCCCATTATTAGCCTACCAAGTCCAAAATGATGTCCCAATAGACGAATCCCAAATTCCAAGTTCTGCGTACTTCCGCCGAAATAGCAACAAGAACCTCCATCTGAAACCAGCTGACGTGACGCAATCCGTGATTCAGCAATGCCAATGGTCAACTCTGACGTAACGTCGTCCAAGTCACTGTCGTGGGGTTCTCTGCGTCACATCATTCAGTTTCAGACCGAGGTTCTTGTTGCTATTTCGGCGGAAGTGCGCAGATCTTTCCCGTTTACGTCAATTTGGGATTTGTCTATACCAGAGAACGTCCTTTTCGGTTGATCAGCCTTTCTCTCCTATTATACTACGCCGTACGCGGTACGGGTGTACATTTGTACACCCAATGCATTGTGTAGGCTGCCGCTACCGGTATCTGCGGTGTGTCCCATAAAAATTTAACCCCCTACTTCCTGACAGACGCCTAGTGTTCGGGACTAGGGGATGGCTGTAGTGTAGGCCTAGGCCTATCATGGGACTCTGTTAGATTTGGAGGAATTATAAAATTATAATTCCTGGAAAACCCAGTCGGGTATCTATAAACCGGGGGGGGGGAGGGGGGGAGGTGTAGAAGAAAATGTGTCTTAAATTTTGCCGATATTTGGTCTTAAAAAGTCTTAAAAAGGTCTTAAATTTGGTGCTCCACAGGCTGTAGACACCCTGGAGCCCGTCCTATTTTTATCCTGACGATTTGATCAAATAGGCCTAATTACAAATCGTACCGTGTTGCATGGGGAAATATTTTTATTTTCCGATTAAGACCTTGTTCACGGTGACCAGGCCTTTTGTTAATGAATAGCTATAGATGTCATTTTCACGGCATTCGGAATATTTTGTATGGTTATGTCATCCATACTGCCCTTCTCCTTGACTCAAAATTCGGAAAGACTGATAAAAAAATCCACCGTGTGGAATGGGAGGGTCGAATGGAAAAATTTGACCAAAAAGTTTGATAGAAAAATTGGATCGTGTGGCTTGACCATTAGTCTGGGTCACGACCGTTTGAAAACGATTTTATTATTCACAGACACAGTGTGTTGGAGGTTTTTTGTACTAGCCTACAGTTCATTCCAAATCCCAGTGGCGCGAGGTTTTCAGCCGATATCTCCGCAACGGCTGGGTGAAATTCAACATAGGGGGGACCATACATCAATTAACTTGTCTTTCTTGCCGGTATCTTTCTGCTGTCTTCATTTTTCGCGCAAGGCCAAAATAAAACGGATCCCTTTCTCACAACCCATTTCATTTCGCTATGCTGTTCAGTGCAGTTTACACGTGCACGATGCATTGCATCATTTCAAAATGGCCGCCATTTCGGCCGTAAACACGAACTGTGATTTGTGAAAGAACTTTTTTCTGTCATGTTTTTCGGGAAAATGACAGTGATGATGGCTGTACTGCCAAGAAAGACAAGTCGATTGACGTATGTTCAAAATCGGCCCAGCC
Source organism: Notospermus geniculatus (assembly GCA_002633025.1). NCBI lineage: Eukaryota > Metazoa > Nemertea > Pilidiophora > Heteronemertea > Lineidae > Notospermus > Notospermus geniculatus. The sequence goes on from NMRB01000719.1 coordinate 71,961, forward strand.
ATTGCGGAGCTATCGTTGATAAACCTCGCGCCAATCGGAACTGGAATGGAGAGTAAGCTTAGGCCTAGGCTAGGGGAAAGGCCTACATGTATGTATAGGCCTATTTTGAGGAGGACACTTGCTCTCCCACAAGATGACAGGTCCGATTTTTAAACTTCCGATTTCACTGTAATTTAGGCTAAGTCATGTCAGCCAGGAAAAACACATCGACCGTATCCTTTGGCAGTGCTCGAAAAGTTCAGTTGTTCAAAGGTAGTCGTTTGGCTAACTGTCTACAAATTTTCATAGCCAAATATCTATGATTGAGATACTGCCAATGGAAATAGAAAGGACTTATGGCGATTAAAATGGTGAAAATCAAGGAATTTTGTAGCCAAATGGCGAAATTGACAAAATCCTTTATAGCCAAATAGGAAAATCCTGTAGCCTGGTAATGGCGATGAAAACAGGTACTTTTCTGGCACTGCTTTCAATGATAGGCCTATTCCCCGATTATGAGCAGAAAACGGCACTTAAAATGACGAAACTTCGAAACTTTCAACTGAGAGGGAGACCGCCATGTTTAACCTCGCCTGCAGGAACATCTAATGCGCAATTACGCACCTGGCGGTGCCCTTCGAAGTCTGGAAGATCATGGGAGCCAGGTTGGAATGAGTCTGACTCCCAACTTAGCACAAGGTAGAGATGGGAGTAGTGTTGCATTTGGCCCAGCCAATTTTTGATGTGATTGTTGGTCATTTCAGTGGTCTTTCCGAACGGTAACTTGACTGATGTGTGATCTCCAGAGAAGCATGTAAGTCAGGTGATTGATGTCAAAACAGCCAGGCATGATGACAGGCACTGAGTGCTCATGTCCAATGCAGCAGGATTTGTGAGGTATTGTGATTCAGCGACATGGGTGCAGATGACAAGAAGAAGATAAGGAATGAGAGTAAGTCTTCTCTTTTCAGTTCTCTGAATCTGAGGATAATGTCAACAAGGTGTACTTCATGATGGCTTAGAAAAAAGTAAATCGAGACAAGCTCCATACATGTAGAGACTAGCTCCATACATGTAGAGACTAGCTCCATACATGTAGAGACTAGCTCCATACATGTAGAGACTAGCTCCATACCATGTAGAAAGTCAAGCCAGTCATTTAGAATCTTTTATAATTAGGTGAAGCGTGAATTGAAATGCTGGGCCTATATTCATAAAACCTTGCTAGGCTTAGTTACTTACTAAATTGCCCAGTTAGTATAGGCCGATGTACACCACTAGCGACCAACTATTACTAAGCTAGCAAGGTTTTATGGGCCCTGGTGTGCAGCAAGGCAGAATTTGCCATGATAGACAGAAAGTACCTGAATTTTTGCATTTCAGAAAAGAATCCCAGTCCACCGAAGGGAAGGAAGAAGCTCGGGTTTAAAACTTGTGCTATTCAGCCGTTGAAGGCAAAGAATGTCTACCTGGATCTGCTGAAGAACTTTCGGGGTATCAGATCTGTGGAGAATGACCTGAGATCATTAGGTGCTGTAAGTGTCTGACTGTACTCTTGGAGGGTCAACCCTTATTTCTAGATTGAGGAATCTGATATCATCATGATGACCTCTACCATTGCAGTGCTACTAGCTGCCTGGAGTGCGTGCTCATTGAGGTATTTTGATAGTTGCTGGTTCTGTTTCCATCCCTGAAAGTTTAACATTGAAGTTTTCAAGGAGAAAACTTGACTATTGCTGTGTTGCCAATTTCATAGACGAGATGATGTATGAATTTTTAATCCTGTTTATTTCAGAATGTTGTTAGCTTCTTCAGTAAGGATATCCACTATATCATCACTAGTCAAGGTGTGCCAAAAGATTACAAAGATGATGCTGAAGGTGGTAGTGGTGTGCAGAACCCTGCTGTCTCAACACCAAGCCCATTTAATCTTGATCATGGACATGGAGTTAATTCACCACAGAATGAATCCTCTGGTGCCAGTAAAACTCAAAAACCTGCTGTAAGTAATGAATGGATGATTCCTCTCAGAGAACGACAAATCAGTTTTTTTGCTGGTTGTCCACGGACAACCTGAATTCCAGAATTTGGTTGTCCGATCAAACGTTGATTGCCCGTAGGCCTAAATGTTAAGCATTTCATTATAAAGCTGCTCTCAGGGCAGTTGTCCACGGACAACTGATTGGATGAAATGGCTTGTCCGTTTGGGAAAATCAGTTGTCCCGGGCGCCCGGACAACCAATTTGTCGTTCACTGCCTCTGTTCCCAAAAAAGGTTTTGTAAGGTGAATCTGAATCCCCTGGTAAATGTTACAAAAGTTTGCTCCATTGGGTATTATGTACATGTAGAAATTTTGTACTTGAGTGTCAGGCTTTCAGATATTTTGTACTTGAGTGTCAGGCTTTCAGATATTTTGTACTTGACTGTCAGGCTTTCAGATACACATGTATAACTTGATGAGGAGAGTGTCTTTTTACTACAGCTCCCAATCCGAGGTAAACGAAGAAACTACCTAAACGAGTTGATGTAGCTTCAAAACAGGAGGGGACCAAGAGGAAGTTACCTGACAGAACCATCAAATGTAAGTTGTTCTCAGTCTTTAGCCAACATAAACATGTCCAAGACCGAAGCCAACTAAACAAGTTTGATACAAAATGTTCAGGAGATGGTAAACGTCATTCACAACCTTGAAGTGTAATGTCCAAAATTGCCAAAACTCCTGCTGTGAGGGCTATTAATTCACCTTCTCGTGTGATGATGTTTCAGGTAAAACAATAAAGGAACCGTTCATCAAGTTCGAGTCAACAAACAAACACTACAGGCCAATCTATCGACAGCTTGATGTGTGGCCCAAGTTGGACCCCAACACACCTGCTGGCACCTGTCCTTTTGATGGGAGATCATTTAAATGTGGAGTTCGTCAGGAGAGAGCTGAGGGGGAGGATCGAGAGGAGGGGGTGTGTCTGGAGGACAGGTCATCTGGACGTGATGAGCAACCAAAGAGGTAAGAGTGAACATATTGGTGTCATTTATATCAGTGTAGAGATTGGTTAGTCAGCTTGGTATGATTCTCTCAGACCGTGAACTGTCATTGTTCACACCTGATTTTCTGAGTAGAGCACGTCCTCCTTAAAGCCCTCAGCTCACCCAGTATCCTTCTCTGATGCCATAATGATGGTAAATTGTTCAGCAGTCATGTGCTACTAGCCTGTCCTTGTTTTCAGGGGATCCTCCAGACAGCGTGGACAGAATGATTCAGCTGACCTCCTTGACAGTGGGCGTGTACTGACTGGTGGAGATATGAGGCGTAGGAAGGAAGCTAAACTTAAGGAGGAACGGAAAGCTGGATTCTGTGAAGTGTGTTGCATCAAGTACGACAACATAGACAAGGTAAATGTTTTACTTTCTTTAGTCTTTCTCCAGACTGGCAAGCCCTTAGCTCACTCAGTATCCTTCTCTGATGCTGAGGAGCACGTCCTCCTTAAAGCCCTCAGCTCACCCAGTATCCTTCTCTGATGCTGAGGAGCACGTCCTCCTTAAAGCCCTCAGCTCACCCAGTATCCTCTGATGCTGAGGAGCACGTCCTCCTTAAAGCCCTTAGCTCACTCAGTATCCTTCTCTGATGCCATAATGATGGTAAATTGTTCAGCAGTCATGTGCTATTAGCCTGTCCTTGTTTTCAGGGGATCCTCCAGACAGCGTGGACAGAATGATTCAGCTGACCTCCTTGACAGTGGGCGTGTTCTGACTGGTGGAGATATGAGGCGTAGGAAGGAAGCTAAACTCAAGGAGGAAAGGAAAGCTGGATTCTGTGAAGTGTGTTGCATCAAGTACGACAACATAGACAAGGTAAATGTTTTACTTTCTTTAGTCTTTCTCCAGACTGGCAGGGTCTCTGCCAGAAATTTTTTTGAGGGTACTAATTTCTTCAAAATCAGCAAAAACCCCATGAAATTAAAGAAAATGGCCTTTTTCTGTTCCTTTGAGGGTAGTAGTCATCGTACCTTTAGTACCCTCTGGCGGAAACACTGCCAGATTCACTGCAATAGCTTTTGTTGATGGAGTGTACCAAGACTATAGAAACATTAACAACTTGAGTGACTCTTCTTTATGTCTCTAGCATGTTCGTGATGATGACCACCAGAAGTTTGCAAGAAACAGCAAGAACTATTCAGAGCTTGATAAGCTGATCATCGGAAACGGGCCAACCTTGCAGACATTTGTTGAGGATCTGGTTGCTAGGAGCTCCACACAAGAAGAGGAGCAAATGTCAGCTAGGTATGTTAAGATTACCTTCCAATATACTGTAAACCATGATATTTTCGCGACGCTAAATGTTCACGATTTTGGTGGTCTACGAATTCGCGACGAATAAATATTCGCGATTGGAACCCTTCAGCTTCAGAAGAGGAACCCTTCAGCTTCAGAAGAAGAATAAGAAGAGTAATTTTCGTGCGATTTATGTTCGCGTTTTGACCCTCGAGCACGAAAATCGCAAAAATAAAACGCACGCAAAAATTTCACGGTTTACAGTACCTGTCTGGACTTCCAATATCACTGCATCGACTTGTAAAAAGAGCTCATCTACAATGATATTTTGTTGGCTTTCTTTCAGATCAAAAGTTTCCTCAAATGTGAGATGTTCACCCAGAAACAAACAGTCCTCATCACTGCCATCCATCTCAACTCAAAGCCATATATCTCCCACCGTCCCCAAGAACCAGAAGATGGCACTTCCGTCCAGATCACCTGCCAAGCAGAAAACATCAAAACTGTCGAATTCATTGGGAAAACAGCCAAAGGTGTCAAGTGATAAGACAGATCTGAAGCCAACAACAAAAGCCAAGTCTCCTACGAGTCAGAGGATATCAAAGTCAGGAAAGTGTGCATCCAGTGGGAGAAAAGGATCACGAGAAAGTCCAAGGTTGAAAAGGGGTGGATTACACGAGTCATTGAAGACTGTTTCTAATAATGAGTCATTAAGACCTGTTTCTAATAATGAGTCATTAAGACCTGTTTCTTATGCTTATGAGTCATTACAGACTGTTTCTAATGTTGACATCGGTATGAGAGAGAACACTGCGATCTCTGACGACAAAGTTGAAGACAGCGAAGGAAAGGAGTCAAGATTGACACCTGAGAAGCCATCAGATGAACCAGAAACAAGATGTGAGTGTATGGAAAATGGTGTTGATTCTACTACAGATATGATGGAGCCGCAGGTGTCTCTTTCATATGTGATGGTTCAGGACTTGCCTGAAGGTGCAACTCCAACTCCTGTAGTGATTCAGGACTCGAGTAAAGATGGCAGCACAGTGGAGCAGGTGACTGAAGTGAATAATAACGTCACAGAGACAGAAAAAGACAAGTTAGAACTTGAGGAAGATAGTAACAATCCTCCCGTTGGTCGTCGATGTTTGGAAGATATCCCCACAGTAAAACAAGACATCAAGATGAAGGCAGCAACAGATGATGCAGTGACAGTGATTTCTGATGACAAACTCGTCAGTAACCATGGTAACAGAGAGGAATCTGGAGGAACAATATCTGTGTGTGATGTTTTAGATGTGCATGTGATATTGTCTGACAAAACGGGGATGTCAATCAACAGAAAGCACACATCGGCAAAACACTGTGAAAAGTTCTCCCCAAGACGTGGTTTACGAAGCAGTGTGTTGGCAGCGGATGATCTGGTATGTGCGGGAGAGAATCCCAGCCGTGACTCGAGAGAGAAAGGTGCTTCACAGGATATAGCCCCTGATCTCGATGATAGGACGGCAGAAAATAATCCACACAGTGAGAAAAAAGATTTGACCAAGCTGTCAAGATGTGAAGGGCAGGAGAACGAGTCGGAAACAAATTCTCTGAAAGAAAATGTAGCAGTTGATGAGAATGTCTCGTCTCGTGTTGATTCAAGACGTGAGTCAGTCACTGGTCAAGTTTTACCTTTGGCATCTCCACAACGTAACATTCTGATAGATGACGATGGCGATTCTGTTGTTGGTGTCGTTTCCCCGCCACAGCATCCTTTAAGGAGTAAACAACTGGCTGGGGGTAAGAGTGGACGGATTATCTTGAGCACACCCCCACCAAAAAAATCTAGGGTCGTCTCCGATGACATTGATGGTATGGTTGAAATTTCTAGCCCTCAGAAACATCACGGACCACAAAAACACGATGAAAGTTCTCCAGGGCTTGTTTCTAGGATTCAATGCTCATGTGCCACCAGTCCTGGGGTTGGTTTACGTTCCAGACATGTTGTATGTCCATCCCCATCCATCCCTCTGGGTGATGTCTCAGACACTGCAATTCAGCTGACTCCACGACAAATGGAAACTTCTGATTCACTAAAACAAATCAACGAAGGTTTCAATGTATTACTTGGGTCTTCACCATTTCAAAAGAGTGTTTTGTTGTGTGCCAAGAATGTCCCACAAGTTAGTACATCTAACGCGAGTCCTTCACTTGATTATCATATTGGAGGGAAAGTTGAAACAATCAGTAGTCCTGGTCGTGTGGTCTTAGATCGCTACCAAAAGGACTCTCCAAAAATAGCAGACAATATGGAGAAATATTACAAGGGTTTTTACCAGAAGTTTGTGGAACAGGGTGACATTGGCAGAACCTCGCAGGGTTCCAGCAGGTATGACCACCAACGGCAGTCCAGTCGAGGAAAACTGGACTTCACAAACTTGGAGAAGTTTGGTGATAGTAATGATAGAAACTTAGATATTGCAAATGATTCTGACGAGTGCAGTGAAATGGTCACTAGTGTTGAACGGACAGAAAGAGAGAATGATGCAGATGGAAAGGTGAAAAAAGACAGTTCTCGTGTACAGAAGATAGAAAACAATGGGAATGGAAGAGATCTAGAGAAAAAGGCATCTTCAGTTGACCCCGCAGCAAATTCTGGATATAAGATTCCAGGGAGGAAACTGAGAAAGAGAAAAAAACTTCAGTGGGTTCCGGCTGTTTTATCAGAGACTGTTTGTACCAGGAACTTGAGGCCAACTCCTGTTTGTGGTCTCACTACGGAGCCTGGTGGTCACTCTGCTGTTAGTGATGTCATAGGGTCTGGTCCCACCACCTTTAGTGATGTCATAGGGACTGGTCCCACCACTGTTGTCATAGAGACTGGTCCCTCCACTGTTAATGATGTCATAGAGACTGGACACACCACTGTTAATGATGTCATAGAGACTGGTCCCTCCACTGTTGATGTCATAGAGACTGGACACACCACTGTTAATGATGTCATAGAGACTGGATGCACCACTGTTAATGTTGTCATAGAGACTGGTCCCACCACTGTTAATGATGTCATAGAGACTGGATGCACCACTGTCTGTGATGTCATTACAGACGCTGGTGTGAACTCTGTCAGTGATGTCATCACAGAGACTGGTCCCAGAACTGGTGGAGACTCACTTGAGACAGATAGTAAGACAGGGTGTCACAAAGAAAGTGTTGATAATCATCACATTTCTGCTGCTGCATCTGAGACAACCCCAAAGGTCTCAAACAGTCGGAAGAAAAAGTCTGATAAAACAGATTTAAACCAAAAGACTCCACCACAAAAGGTTGATCCTGAATTGTCATTTGCTGAAGAACTTCGCTTGATGCCATTGAAGATAACCCGCAAGTTTTTTCTGGATGTTTCAAACGGTGTTTTTGACAATAGGAGTTCAGTGGTTAGTTCAGGAATGGATGCTACACCGAGACCACAGATCACTAATCCTCGGGGACACAGACACTCTACCGTTCATGTGACATCAGAAACACGTGACACGGTTTCTGCACAACAAACAACTGGTGTTCAGTCAGAGTGCAAGGATCTCCAGTGTGTGCAGATCAAGAGGAAATGCCTCAGAAAACAGAGGTCAGTCAGTAGGGACATATCTGCTGATGAACCTGTGGGCATGTCCACCAGAAATCGGCGCCATCTATCAACAAGTCCATACAGTCGCATGCGCTCTGGGAAGGTACCAATTTCTAAAACAGTAAATAGTACAGGAAATGAAGGAAAGAATGTTGGTGCAGGGAGAGACAATCGTAAGCAAGAGCTGTCGTCAGAATGTGATGTGCCTTTTCTCCGTGATTTCAAGATCGGCTCTGAATCTGATGCGTCTTCCAAGTGGGATGAAAACTGTGACAGTTACCTGACCTGGCGATGTCAAACGTTACTTGGAAAAGGAGATGGCGAGAAAGAATCTTGTGTGAATAAAAATAATGTGAATGAGAATAAATCTGAAGGCATCTCACTTCGGCGATCAGCACGGAAACGACCAAGGAAACTCAGTGGGGAAAGAAGCCCACTACAACGTGTCAAAAGGGCCTCAGTTTCTGTTCGAGGGTCCTCTGAGAAATCCTCTAGACACATCGAAAAGGAGGCAAGGCGTTCTCGGTCACAGCTGAGACTGAGGAAGGGGTCTCAAGATGACGATTGCTTCCAGAAGTTAGAAATATCGAGACAGAGAAAAAGAAAATGGAGCAGTTCTTCAAAGAAGAGATGTTCATTCCATAAAAAACGGAAGAAGATTCCAGTTGATGGTGGCAGTCATCGAGGGCAAATGGTGAGATCCATGGAGGCTGAGAGCAGTGATGGTGGCAGTCATCGAGGGCGAATGGTGAGATCCATGGAGGCTGAGAGCAGTGATGGTGGCAGTCATCGAGGGCGAATGGTGAGATCCACGGAGGCTGAGAGCAGTGATGGTGGCAGTCATCGAGGAGGAATGGTGAGATCCACGGAGGCTGAGAGCAGTGATTTTGAATGAACCTTGTCATCGAACCACAAGTCAAGGATGGATGAAAATTATCAAGTACATGTATTCTTTTTCTAGAAAAGTGATTTTGTCTTTGTTTAATGTTAATTATCCTAACTGCACGCTCATGTACATTCTATTCTGGGCCCCCTTCCCATGATTTGGTGAAAGGTGCATGTGGACTGGCTGTTCATGAAGTGTCACAGTGAAGTTTGACATCTCGTGAATTTTTGTTGGGGCTCACTGATTGTTAGATTTTAACTCATAACTGATGGTTACAATTGTTGTGAATTTTATTTTCTGTCTTATCAGTGCATGATTTCTAACAGTTAACACACAAAGCTGTGAGGAGAAGTGGGGGTTATCCTAAGCTTGGGTAGAGTGGGTTATCCTTGGCATAGGTGGAGTGTGGGATATCCAAACCTGGGCAGAGTGGGGGTTATCCCAGACCTGGGAGCCTGGGTGGAGTCTGTGTTATCCAAGACTTGGGTGGAGTCTGAGTGATTACACATCAATCTGTCCTTGTAATTGTGTAGAAAGATTAGTTGATATGATTTAATGAATGCCTGATCACAAAATTATTCAAACATTATCATCCAAAAAGACTTGTGAAAAACTGGAAGAAATGTGTGTGGTTTTGAGACAAACAAAGATTATATTCTTGTATTTGACTGTGCAATATGTGGAAAAAATGAACATGTCCTCCAATGGTGTGTAGGTGAGCTCGGAGATGGAGACAAACGCGAGGCCTTGGTTTCCTGTGGAGTCTATCACTGCAAATCCAGGGGCGTAACTAGTTATTATGGTCTTGGGGGCAAAATTGATTGAGTCTGGGCGTGAAGTCAGAGGGGGGGGGGGGGTCTGGGGTCCTCCCCCGGAAAAAAATTGAAAATCTACATCCTTCCAGATGCATTTACCCACATCTGACACCATAATATTAACTTAGTTTGAAGAGGGAAAATGACCTTTTAGAGGAAAAAATTGCTTTGTCCCTTTTTGCCCTGGGGGCATTTGCCCCCCCCCCCCCTTCACTAGCTACGCCCCTGAAATCCCAGACTGATGAATTACCCAACATACACTTGGATTTGGAAGAAAAAAGGGCCAGATTTGCTGAATGTTGTTATCCGGCCCAAAAATTGTTCATCTGCTGGGAACATGATGAACTTGTAACATAGGTTTGTTCTTGAAAGATATCAATTGTTTTTTTAAGGTTTCTCGGTTTGTACAGAAATTATGACATTATACCAATGAAATTTATAGAATAGAATCAACAAGGAAAGTTATATATTTGAAGTTGACCATTCTCTCTTTTCTTCAGACCGACAGTAAACTCTGCATGAGCCGACAGTGTCTTGGTCAAAAAATTGCCTGAGTCAACAGTCAGCATCTGGTCCATTCTTGTGCAATGTAATTGAAAGGTAAATCTCTAAGCTGACATTTTCTTCAATCGCAGAAGTGTCGACTTGTGCAGAGTTTACTTGATTGATGCAAATGATAGTTCTTTGTGTATTGTAGTGTTGGTATTGTAGGAGAGAAGAGTTAGGGTGATGTTCTGTCCCAGATATCTGGCCCCGTATTCATAAAACTACTTACGTCTAAGTATGACACTTATCCTTTGTTTAACACAAAAGATAAGTATCACACTTAGACTTAAGTAGCTTTATAAATACGGGGCCTGGTCTATAAAACAAACCTCACTCTAACAAAGATGTTGCCCTAGATGAGCAGAAAGAGAGATCTTGCTCTGTGCCCCAGGCATTCATATATCAAAGTGATGACCGCGACATCATTGACAGGACGAAGATGGAGGAATGGCAACCAATTGAAATCTTTCATCGCTCTTCGTTTCCTCATCCAAATTGGATGTGGCACTCAAACAGTAATCAGTGCAGGAGCATTCTCGATCATCGTAAATGACAGTTATATTGAGACATTCCATCGACTCCACGAATGCGGTTACAAAATCCCCGAGACATACCGGTATTGGAGAAACCGTCATGCTGACGATGCCAACATTCTACGCCAAGCACAACAGGTGATGTCACAACCAGTCCTCCTTGACGTGCCTCTGCAGAATTATAATCCGCCGCCACCTGAGCAAAGCCCGCATCTCCCCTAACCCTCGTCGAATGGTAAAGATTTTCTCACGAATAAAAAATTATGTGTCGAGGAAGATGGCCAACTTAACACTGTCCACACCACAGCAGATTGTGACGTCATCAGATATGGCCACCCTGCTACTTCCAGAGAGCTATGTGGAACTGGTTCATCTCGCGTTTGAGGGCTATGTGGAACGGGTCCATCTCGCGTTTGAGGGCTGTGTGGAACTGGTCCATCTCACGTTTGAGGGCTGTGTGGAACTGGTCCATCTCACGTTTGAGGGCTATGTGGAACGGGTCCATCTCGCGTTTGAGCGCTGTGTGGAACTGGTCCATCTCCAAAGAGAAGAATGACCTTCCAATGTATCGCGATGAGAGGATGCAAATACCACGGCTTGATCCAGATGGCTTGTAGGAAGGAGTTGACATCATCCAGGATACAGCTGACATCCTACTTGCACCATTGAATTCTAATTGTTACAATCTGTTGTTATTGTTCAGACTATATGAAGGATTCCTGCTAAGCTTCACTTGCATCTGTCTTCATTGGGCACAAGCTTTTTATAGCCTGTGATTTTTGCTAAATCAATAAAATTCACAGATCACAGATGTTAGTAACAGCATATCCTCTAAATGATTGGCAACACAACCACAATGTATAGAAAATACAACTTTATTTATTACTCAGGTAATCACAAGTCTGACTTACGAGGAGACTGTCACAACCAGTGTCATCCATATGTTCACCATTCGTCAAATCTCGGCATCCAGGACTCATCAGGGAGCCAATGATGAGCAAAAGCATGCTGCAACTGTTAACAAGGGGACATCAAGGATTGTGGACAACAATGGGTAAATGTAAGTAATTCACAGGAGTCGTTTCATGTAATGAGCAGACCCGGCTTAAATCTGAGTAATGAGTAGACCCGGGTAGTCTGAGAACAGGCAACATTTTATCTTTTCAAGATTTCTTTGTCTTCTTTGCACCACCTTCTGCATTCTTGGCACCCTTAACATTGGACCTTTTGCGCCCCCTGGGAGCTTTAGTGTTTGTACCCTGTAGCCCGCGGTGGAGGGCAGATGATTTCCGCGGGCCCTTTTTGTTGTACGGTTCATCTGTCACAGACTCGGGTTCACTTATAATGTCTTCCTGCTCCACTTTCACCGATGATTTTTTTTTCGGACGAGATTTTTCGGTTGACGAAGATTGTTCCTTCTGAACAGCACCTGATCCTCCTGCAGTTGTCGATGACTTCTTGTCCTTTTTTGGACTCAGAACTACTTTCGGCATCTTACTCGGTGAGGAGACTTTCTCTTTTTTAGAAGCGGCTGGTTTTGTCTGATCTTGTTTCTTCTTTCTCTTCTCACTTGCATTGTCACCATTTTGAAAATCTGAAGACGGAGAAAGGTATTCCTGAATAAGGTTCATCACGTTCATGGGGATCACTCACAGAAATGAACTTTTTCAAGTCACTTATTGCCAGTACTCTTTCACCTCAATGATAACAACACTTCACGTAAGATATCACAATATCTACTTTTCAAAACCCTCGGGTCTAAGGCTGCAATTTTAAAATCCATACCAGACAACTGTGGCATGCTGGGAAACAACTCGGCACCAGCGGCATCTCCAACACCACTGGTTGATGGGAAGGGTTTGTAGAGGTCCTCGTCTGGAATGTTGATAAAAATAATTTATTTTTAAGATGTGGCACAAAGACGTCAGATCACCCTGGTGATCTTCGATATGAGTAGTAATGTCCAACACAGTCATGGTACCCTCAAGTATCTCTTTAATGATTGGAGATGGATTGAAAATGACTCATCAAAAAACCGTAAGAATCTGTCTGGTATGAAGTCACATCTGTCTGGTATGAAGTCACATCTGTCTGGTATGAAGTCACATCTGTCTGGTATGAAGTCACATCTGTCTGGTATGAAGTCACATCTGTCTGGTATGAAGTCACATCTGTCTGGTTATGAAGTCACATCTGTCTGGTTATGAAGTCACATCTGTCTGGTATGAAGTCACATCTGTCTCACCTTCTTCAGAACATCTCTCGCTGCTACTTGTTGCTTTTCTACCTCCTTTTCTTGGAGACTTCGATGGTTCTTCCTCTGAACTTCGCACCCGCTTACGATGGCGGCGATCTCGTCTTACAGGGCCGGCTGCCTTGAATGCTCTTTCTTTGATCTCTTTGCGCATATTACCTCGGGATTTCTGGAAGTTGAAACTTTCTTCATTCATTGCAAGAACATTAAGTTGGTGTTTTGCAGAATTTGTCCATAAATGAGATGACTCCAATTGAAATTGTTGCCCTTCATTGAGAGCTGTACATATTATAGATGTTCAAAGTTTTTGGCCTGACAAGATGTCGTCACATCCGACATGTCAAAGCAATGACAATAAAAACTTGCAGAGCAACCACAAGGTGAACAACATGTTCCATCCGGGAATGATACCAACAACTGACACTAATGAAGATAATTCATGTCAAACAAATGTGACCACTAACTTGACTAGAGGTCAGAGAATTGATTCTACATGAAGCCTTACCTTTCCAGGAGGAACATAGTCCTCATCATTGTCATCATCATCATCATTCATCTTCCGATCTTTCTGTAAACGTATCTGCCAGGCGCTGACACCACTCTCAGGATTCCGCTTCAATTCTTCAAAATTGCCTATTTTCCTGAAAATATCCAACTAACTGTCAGTACAGCTTCAACCAATCGGAACAAAGCTAAAGGCAAGGGAGGACCGCCAAGGAACTCCAATAATAGCATTAACAGTGCCTAACAGAGAGGTATGCAATACCTTTTACCATTACAGAATTTCTCGGTTAGGCCCTGTTAGTGCTATTGGAGTTTCATGGCGGTCGGTACACAAACATCAGTACCGACCGCCATGAAACTCCAATAGCACTAACAGGGCTATTGAAGACACAAACATCAGTACCGACCGCCATGAAACTCCAATAGCCCTGATGTTTGTGTCTTCAAAATAGGAGGCATGACGTCTTCAGAATTCCACTAGAAAATCTCAACTATATGATAGTCTTTCCTCTCCTGTTTCTCTAAGGATGAGGTAAAGCAGCTGAGAACATGTTTCAGGAGAATACTACACTTAGTCTTACGTTTTGATGAATTCGACCAGGTCATGGTTAATGACCCTCAGGGATGGGTCAGGCTTTGTACTTTTTGGGCCGGCTAGGGCACACTTCATCACATGGTACTGTTTATGTAATGCCTCCAGTTGCTGAAAGAGGTGACAAGTATGTAGGTCACAGACGGAAGTCTTTACCATCAACAAAGCTATTCGTCTCACACAATCAATACTTGTACTTTATCTTGTCAGACCAATGTATTTCTTGGCAAATTCGTGTCTCCATACAATCTACTATCCCTCTGCAGATTCTTGCAGCTCATCCATCCTTTCTGATGTTTGTTCACCATACATTTTGATACCTATCTGATGGTAGGTTCACATTGAATGTTCTCTGACTTGTATTTCTCTATTGATTCCTCATAGAACTCCTGTCACCAGGTTTTTTATCAGCAAACTTACACCAATATTGTTAGGATCAAGGAGTTCAGATACAGTGCTCCTCTTTGACTTTTGAGGCTGATCCTTTCTCAGACATTCTGCCCTCATTTCACGAGTCAAGATCATTTGCACCTGAAATATTGACAGTACAATAGTAATACGTCTTTTCTGGCCGAACAGTTCAACTGTTCGAAAGACATGTTTGTAACTGGTACCAAAAATTCACAAGGCAAAGCTGCATATCTTAGCCTGTACAACAAGTACGGCATTGTCTGGGAGACTGGATGTACATTTAAGAAAATGAATCCGCCCTCTCTTACCAGGTATTTAGAATGACAGAGTTGGCGCAGCAGTTCTCTTTGTTGGAACCCGACAAATACCAATCACCGTACTTCTTCCATCAGCTGGCAACATATATGAGGAATCCTAGGCCAACACTGAAATACTTACTGGTATACTTGAGGCACTGTAATGAAATGCTCTCCTCATCAATAATTTTCTGTAAACATAGCAAACATCATAATGAGCTTGCTCCTGTATTTCTTTCATGAAGTTGCCAACCTTTTCCCAATCCTTCACAGTCAACATCAGCTGAAATTGGAGGATCCAGTTATCCAAGTGGGTTGATAACAACGTGGGAACTAACATTTCATAAGCAGTGTTGTCATCTCAACACAACAGCACTAAACTCTCCATTTGTTCTCAATTAGCTGGAATATGTACATAACTATTCATGATTTGGGCAATTTCTGAGGTACTGAAGAACACAGTTCAGGGCAAAAAAGAGCCATTAAGCACCAGCATCTTATCTCCATCAGGCTTACGAGCCCTGAGCTTAATCAAATGTATTGAAATTCTGCTGACCTGCAGAAAAAAGCAATGTCTTCCATCAGAACATCCAGTTAATACCTACTCTGACCTTTGGATCACAGGGCTGTGTTTCAAACAGACCATAAACGAGATACAGTCCACCAGTTTGAACTTGGAGATTCGTCGATTGGAGCCAATATTCAGAAGCAATGTGTAGACATTCAAAAACAAACTGAAAAGAGACAAATCAGTTGATCAGCAGCCTATCCGCCATCATGCACGTGAATATCAGTATGGGCCAATATCCAGCATTTTTGCATTATTTCTGACCACCAACACTGTTCTGAACCATAACAATAGCCCTCTAAGACTGTTACTGACCCTAAAAATAGCCCTTTAACACTGGCCCTGACTGAGGTGGGGGAGTGAGTTAATTAAGCCGTCCTCGCCTAACAATCAATAATAGCAATCTAGGCCGCCCTAGGCCTAGTCTAGGTTCAGGCCTTTCCCAGTTAGGCCCAGGCTCCCTACACGTAGGCCTATGCATGCTATGTTACATGTAGGTAAGGCCTACGGCCCTACGCCTGCGGGACTGGCCCCCTGCCTGCCCATTGCGATTGCCGCCTGGCATGCGGCCTGTGGCTCATGATGGTGGGTGGGGGATTTATGTCGACCAACCTCAGCCAAATTTGCATCTGTTCGTCTGCCATAGAAGATCATTGGCATTTTCATGTCTCTCCAAATTTGGGAAAAGGACTCGTATCGAACTGTCTTCGTTTCCCTGTAATTTTCCATCAATTTGTCAAAGTCAGCCCTCACGCCTGATGCAACATAATAGGGTTTCTTGGAGGCATTCGTGGCAGAAGATGCCATTGTGAGGATTTGCAACTTCAATATAGTCGATACTTGAAAGATATCGGGTAAAAATCACAAAACATGCAAAAAGTGTCTTCGGGTTTTCATCTGACCATGGGCGCAGACATCTTGGGTTTATCTAAAAATAAACCCGGTCTTATCTAAATCTAGCACGTCAATCAGGACAAATGCCGGAACGAAGATTCAATGGAACCCAGCACAAGATTCTTGTGCTCATCGATTTTACAAATCATTTGATAAAGTAATCATACCGAATATTAGAATCTGTTCCAGTATTTGTAAAAATACTACTATTTTAACATTCCGTTGGCGAATAAATGTTTTATTTAAGTAATAAAGTACGAACTCTTTCGAACCCCTACGCAATTGGCTGTGCAACGGTCGGAAATGCATCCGCCGAAATGCATTTTGCGCTGTGAAAAAGTAGTGCCGATCTAGCCGTTTCCAGAGTTGAATGTGGGATTGAATTCTGGGTACGAGATTGTTCCTTTTCCGGTACGAATCCAGATTTACGAGCGGTTAGTAGTAAGCGCTAAAAGAAATCCATCATAATCATCGTTTGTGGTGATCATCCATTGAAATAAATAACACATACAGAATAAATATACCTTGGTTTAGACGAATGAGTGAATAAATCGTGCCAAAAAATTTGACAAATGGTGTTCTAGCCCTTCAAACGCGCGGTCCTTCCCAAGAAGAGGAGGCTGTGTTAGGCCTACTGTGTATGTTGCGTGTAGCTAATGCACTGGTACGCGTGTAGGCCTATGGCGCTTGGCCCGTGTTTTTATGTACATGTGTAGGCCTGGGCGACTTGTCTTTCTTGGCCCCTTTTCGTGCTTTTTTGGGTCGCCACAATCAATCACATCACAGGCATGACATGACTGCATGACAGGCCCAATCAGCAGATCAGACACGGTGACTTTGCACCATACCCTCTTACCTACTACTATAATATACAGGTGGAGAAACATATGCTTACGGAAAATGTACTACACATACACAGGACCCGATTTTCAGGCACCGTTTTCAACCCCTAAAAAAAACGAAATCACACCTACCAATACATTTTGGTACTCCGCAAAGATTGTATTTTCACAACAGAATAATAAAATTAGAAATTAAACAAAGTTTTGGGAGTAATCCATTCACTTTG
>NMRB01000719.1:96214-131037 GCA_002633025.1 Notospermus geniculatus
AGTTCATGCCTGCTTATCCAAGGACTGGACTGTGTTAAAATTCGCAGCCTCACGTGTCCAGGTGACTGAAATATCATGAGATTTTGATATATCAAACTTGATAATTTGAAATATCTCTGCCTGTGGTAGAGATAGAGGCATGATATCACCCATACTTAGGTTATTGATGATGCCCATTTCGATTATGCAACAACCTCGATGATCAGAGGTCAAGGTCAAGGTCAAACTTGATAATTTGAAATATCTCTGCTGTGATAGAGATAGAGGCATGATATCACCTATACTATGGTTATTGATGATGTCATATCATATCACATGTCATGTCATATCATATCACATGTCATGTCATGTCATATCACATGTCATGTCATGTCATACCACATGTCATGTCATACCACATGTCATGTCATACCACATGTCATGTCATACCACATGTCATGTCACATGTCATGTCATGTCACATGTCATGTCATGTCACATCATGTCATATCACATGTCATGTCATGTCATATCACATGTCATGTCATATCATGTCACATGTCATGTCATATCATGTCACATGTCATGTCATATCATGTCACATGTCATGTCATATCATGTCACATGTCATGTCATATCATGTCACATGTCATGTCATATCATGTCACATGTCATGTGTCATGTCATGTCATGTCATATGTCATGTCATGTCCGAACCTGTACATCGGGAACCATACGACATTTACAATGTCATCTTGTATATCCTTCCTCCTGGACACTGGATCATGTGATACACCCACCCACAAGAGATGTCTCATTTCACATACCTGCCACCTGAAAACCCACGGCCCATATTCATAAAACCTTGCTAGCTTAGTTGGTTGCTAGTTGTGTACATTGGCCTGTACAAACTAGGCACTTCAGCAGGCAACTAAGGGCTGATTCATACTCGCTTGCGGACCGTCAAGCGCATGAAACTGATCGCAGGTTTCCACGACGTGAATGTGCACACGCAGTGAAATTGATCATAGTCGGCGCAAAATCCGGACGGAGTATGAATCAGCCTTAAGCCTAGCAAGGTTTTATGAATATGAGCCCCGGAGCTATTCTAAAGTTTGTTAGAATACAACTCAGAACCGTGCTAAGCTAAGAATGGTTTTATGGAATAGGCTTAGCAAGCAACTAAGAGATAGAATGATTCTAGTGCAGTTTGGCAGCCAACTAGGCCTTAGAATAGTTTTATGGAATTGGCCCCAGGACTTTTGATTGAGGCCCCCAGGGACAATATGATATTGATCCAAAGAGCATACTTACATGCTCCTCTCCTTCCATCTCCTCGGGTGCCACATTCTGCTTGGGTGGCACTTTACCCGGCCTCTCTCCTCCCCGTGTCTGACTGGTCCTTTCTCCCTTCTTCATCTTTTTGTCAGCTTCTTGTGTTTCTCTCCCAACAGCTGACTGCTCCTCACTGGTCAGTCCATTGTCCCCAATGTCACATTCGTTATCATCAGGTTTCTCAGTATTCCCATGCCTCGGTGATCCTCTCCTGTCCTCTGAGCTCGCGAGCCTAGACCTCTGAGTCTTTTTCCGTTTGTGTTCCTTTGTTTTTGTTTGACTCTCAGTAGGGGGGGCATAATCCTCATCCGCCTTGTCGTCATCATCATCATCATCACTGCCGGCAACTGCTGCGAAGGTGACGGTCTTTCTTTGCGTTCTGGAGGCAGGTTTGAGGCATGATTTACTTGTTTCTGTGGGGACGTAATCCTCATCCTTCTTGTCATCCACCGTGCTCTCATCATTATCACCGCCGGCAGCTGTTGCGATGGTGACAGTCTGTCTTTGCGTCTTGGTAGCAGGTTTGAGGCATAATTTCCTCGTTCCTGTGGGGGCATAATCTTCATCTCTCTTGTCATCCACCATACTGTTAGTATCCTCATCATCGTTACTGCCAGCTGCTGCAATGGTGACTGTCTGTCTTCGTCTCTGAGGGGCAGGTTTGAGGGATGATTTCTTTGTTTCTGTGGAGTTGGTCATTTTCTTCCTTGGTATCCGACTTTTACTCCTGGCATCTTTTGCTTGAGATTTTTCAATGCAACCAGAAACTGCAGCGTCCTGTTTGCTTACCGGTTCTTTTGCACTTTTTCTCCCGGACTTTTTGTCGAGTGAGTGTTTGCTGATCTCCAGACCTCCTTCAGTCCTCCTTGACTCTTCAGATGACACATCACCAGCTTTGTTTTTCTTCAACTTCCCATGTTTTTCATTCTCCTCACGATATGCGTTAAGTGTTGCATGGACGTTATGAACTGACTCATTAGCCGAGATATCAAATACATCTTTTGTTTGTTCCTTAGCAGGGCTCAGACCAAGGAAATCAAAGGCCGATGGAGGATTGGACGTCGGTAACTCGATAGGTTTAGATTTCTGTTTCGAGCGGCTTCTCTTATTTTTAGACCTTGACAAGCCTGGCTTTGATCGAGGATTTGGTATTTTGAAATCACCATTCGCATCCCTTCGTCCGGCAACAAATTTAATCTTTCCCGGTTTGAAATGAAACTCAGCAAACTTCTTGTCTTTTTTCCCTTCATCTGAACTCTCACTCCCTTCGGAAGGTTCTTCTTGACAATGATGGCATGAAGAACCCTGTGGACTTACTGGTCTTGTTTTATCTTCCCGCAGATCAACATCATTTACATCACTGCCACCAGATGGCGCTGTGCCTGTCATTTCAACATCGTCACCTTTATCATTCTCTTGATCCATATCTTTGATCTGAGAGGGACTCACACCAATCTCAATCGGTTTACTCATAAATGAACCCACTTCACAAGTAAACGCCATGTTAACCTCGTCCAAGATGGTGTCATTGAGCAGACCAGAAGAATCATCAACCTCGGACGCGTTACCGAGGTTAGAATTTGATTTCTCTTTTGTTGGCACGGGTGCTTGTTTCTTCTTACGAGCTTGATTGACAGCTGGATTACCCACACCTGGCTTCTCATTCTCAAAAGGAATAAATCTGAAGATCGACACAGGGGGCCGACTACCAGCTACATCTAGTGGACGTTCATAAGGATCAGGGATGGGAAAGATGGGAGATATGACAGACTCGATTCGACGTCTTCTTGGCCTTTCAACATTTGGTTCAACTCTCTCCTGATTGACTACAATCACGTTAGCGGAATCAGTGTTCTCCACCATCTTCTGATCATCCGATGTCCGCGGGGTCAGAGCCACTGGTATTTCAACCGACGTCTTTGGTCCCGTGACTACAACATTCTGAATGGTCTCACTGTCAAACAAATTTGACCTTCGACCTTTTGACTGGCGTGAGCTTGATCTTCGCTTCAGTTCATCCAGTTCTGAAACTAAAATGTTTGTTAATGTGTTAGTACATGTACCCGGTAGCCCGAAAAATGAAGGATTCTTTGTGAAACATCCCTTCATTGATATTTTTCTTTGACAGATCAGCCCTACCTGTGGGTAAATCACCTGAAGTCTCCTCGAACATCAAAGCCCCAGCTTCATCGACCAGGCTGAGGTCTCCTGGTTTTGATCCTGTAAACATTCGGCCCTGTGTCTCACGTGTTGACGGGTTACTGTCGATTAACCTGAAAGGTACCATTCTTTATCATAAACACATTCCACATTGGGGCGGAATAAGCATTCCACCACAAGAGTCTGAAAGCGGGACCTCAGTCATGTGTCAGTTTCCTGATGGCCCTTTTCTGCTCCTTTGAGGGAGAGTACTAGCACAGTACCCTTCGTACCCTCTGGCAGAAACACTGGGATAGCTGAATCATGTCAAGCACATGACACAGATAGATACAAGATAGATTATTGAGCTACTGGACAAATATGCTGCTGAAATTTGATTTACAGTGTATCCAATATTTAACAAAATTCTTCTGTGAAAATAAGGAAACTTTATTCAGACAAACAGATGAATTCCTCTGAAGAGCATTATTCATGAGGCCACACAAAAATAATACTGTGGTTCCGGTAACACATCTTAATTTTTCAGGTGGGATAGGAGGGTAGGGATGATTATTTTATTTTGGAAAATTATTTTGAGGTCTTTACCAGGGTAGGGGACACTCGACATTTATTTTATTTTCGAAAAGCCAACAGGTTCAAGCACACCACTTAATATCAACACAAACCACAGTGATGGGTGAACTAGAAACAGTCAGGTTCACTGGAATTGTGCCAGGCAGCAATGCAGCGTTGCTGGGTGCAACTGACTGGGATCGGCGGCAAAAACTTTCTGACGTCAGGCTTCAAATCTGGTGGGGAACAAGATGTTGAAGGTCAGATTTGTGGTGGTAAGGTGATTAAAATGACTAGAAAATAATTTGTTAAAATAATGTTATTCAGACTCCATCTTAGAGAGTTGGGGTCGGCCTAGGATCATGCTTATTTTTTTTACAAGTTACCAAAAAATCTTTAGGGCCGGCAACATTTTGAGGGGGTAGGTCGGGTTACCGGAACCACAGTATTACAATGTATTTTTGTGTGGCCTGATTGTTTTATTAGCATTACTTGCCTTTGAAGTGCATTTTTGAGTGTCTCAGGTGACATTTCAACCTTGTCCGGATCCAACGATGAACGACTTGCATCAATTGAAACTGAATTTTGAGTCGATCGGTCCCATATGCAGGCGTCAATCCCTTGAACAACAAGGTTACCGATCCTTGAGAACAGCTCTTTAATTTGAGCAAGTTTATTCTGAAAAAAGATGGAGTTCATGTGCCATGCAAACTACTGGGGGAAGAATGAAGAGTTCTGTGACTTACACGAAGGCAAATTGGTGCCTTCAGAGAAATAACATAATCACCTGGATTATACATGTAATGTATTTTTTTACTCAGGGAATTGACCGCTTCATTTAAAATCAACAGATTTTATGCTCACCTCAAGTCTTTTCTGGACCTCCTCTTCAATTTCAGCATTTTTAAGCTCGGCTACGTGGCAGAGTGCATTATACTTTATACTTCCAGGCCCTGGGCATGCTGGGGTAAAGCAGTTTTTATCCTGAAAATAAGTATGATAGTTAAGACCGCCACCACCTCACAAGGTGGCGGTCTTCATTGGTTTCACTGGATTTCTCTCTCTCTCTCTCTCTCTCCCTCAAATCTGTGGTTTCGGCAGGATAACTCAAAAAATACGCCACGTATCGCGATGAAACTTTCAGGAGTTGTGGATATGCATGTTACACGGAAACCTATTGATTTTGGGGGTCATCCACCAACAATGAACTGTTTAATTAGATGAAGTCTGTTGTCCTAACGCATTTTACCTTTGCCCATGACGTCAACAACCCATGACGTCGGGCCTAAGAACGCAGCGTCACCACGACGTCGAGCATGACGCTGCAGCGTCACTCGCCGCAGCGGGGTTTTCGCTGACGTCATCTCATCTCGGATCAAACTGTGACGCCACGCACACCACGTTTCAGGTCCTCTGGCCAATCAGAGATCGAAATGAATTTGGTCCGGTGCCATGATGTAGGCCTACCCGTATTTCGCGAAAAATGACACGCACATTTGTCTGAAATCAATAACATTTAAATGGTCATGACCCGACAAGTTTACCAATTGTGAAATTTAGTAGGCCTAACTTTGAAAACAATAACCCCCTGCTCTTGGCTGCCGCGAAACACACAATCGCACTGTAAAGCCATGTACATCTACATCATAAATGTAGGCCTACACTGTAAATGACGCATGTTCAGTCCCAATATCATCAGTTTCCATTGCCCTAACATATTTACAAAATTCATCAGTGAATTTTCAAAGGCGGTCTTCAAATTGACTCACAAGTCAATTTCTAGTTTATTTTCTGTCTCGTTCTCTTAAAAAAACGAAATGCTATCCATCCTCCTCCTCAAACCTCATGCAGCAGTGAGTCACACTCACAGCCTGGTACGACGTCCCACGTGGGTTTTGTAAACTTTTTCAAGTCAAACTTTTAGATTTCCAAAGCTAGTATTCCGTTGAGCAGTTATGGATTCCCAAGTTTTTATGACCGTCATGATCCCAAGGTTCTAAGCTATCCACTGGTATGTTTAATTACTGGGAGTGACCAGGAACCTGGCGACAGTCGTGAGTTGAAAAGGGCATGTGTGGTCAAATTCTCGTAAACGTTGTTCCCTACTTTTTGCATGGATCTATAGGCCTAGGGCATGTAGGGCTAGGCCTATGGCAACCAGGCTGCCAGGTAGGCCTAGCTGGTAGGCCCAGCCATGTCTACGTCACTACGACTTTTGGCCCATTTCTTGCCAGATTGTTAATGTGATCGCGTGATTTAGCAGACAGAAACTTAAGGTAGCCATTGCCTATTTACATTTGTTTCAGAATCCATGAGAACTATGTGATAACTTCAGAAAACAGAAGAAAACATCACTACACATGCTACACGAGGATCACGTTATTTTTACCGCATCTCACGTGATTGGCCGAGAGCGAGATCACATTGTCAGTCACGTGATCTAGAAGGAAGATGGCAGCTTTCACTTGCGTTCAGAAGTCTCAATTTTGTCAAATAAAACATTCGTTATTGAGCAAATAAAACCGATTTAATGTTGAGATTAGCAATAAACTGATAAATAAAACTTTATACCATAACTTGAACGTTTGTTTGCAAAGACGAGATTAGTCGTTTTGAATTATTTGACATTTGAAATGGGACGCTGACCTGCTGACGGAACGCAACGCGCGGCGGGCATGGGCGGTGTAAGAGGAGTGAGTATCCCCTGAATACAATGTTCGAGGTTCAATAGTCAGCTATGGACTGTATGCCGAAGGTTATATTCGAATGGTTATATATTTTATATCTGCATTATATCTCGTTGAAAGTGAAAGCAGAATGTGTAACTTATGGTTCTCGTTTATTGAAAAAAAATTATCTTGGCAGTATAAAACCCAGCCAGCCACGTCACGTGTCGTTTTCCCAACTGTCCACTACCAACGACAACGTCTACGGTAGCCAGGGGTTGCGCTAGCCTGAAAAATGTGTTAGCCACTGTGGCTTACTGACTCTCAATTTTTTTAGCCACATTTTAGTTGTGTTAGCCACTGTGGCGAACCAAGCCCAAAAAATTGTTAGGCCTAAAAAAATAAATGTCTTGTTTCGGGTCAGCCGACCGACCCTCCTGAAAATGCCCCGACCCTAAAATTTTTTTCCAAACCTAGAAAAAATAAAACTAAAAAATCACATAATAATACTGTTTTTTCAATTAAAACTTTCAAAAAATGACAAGAGAACAACAAATGAAGAAGGAACATTCATGACATGGCAGAATCTACAGCTCTTCCTAGGCCCCCTATGTTTTTTTATGTTACAGATCAGTTCCACTTCGTTATTTCAGCTGACATTTCCTATTTTACACACAGTTTTTCAAGCAAACTTTGGGAAAAAATTTGTAAAAAATAAAATTTTATTCCGACCGACCGACCCTAATTTTTAGATTCGTCTCCCAGCGCCATCTTACAGCAGTGGTGGAGACGAATCTATTGTATTATAGACTCACCTCCGCAGGTCGGGCGGGCTAGGGCAGGTGGGGTCTGTTCGGCGGTGTAGGGGTGAGTGGGTGGGGCTACCACGGGGCCCAGCACCTCCCTTCTCCAAGGATGGTCTTTACCGGAGGGTGGGGAGATAGTGCCCTCTCCCGAACCGGGGGTCAGAGGCCTGCTTTCTCTGGGCCCGGAAGAGGCAAGAGGAAGGGCAAAGTGGCGGAGTAGGATACGGATCCACCGCTCCTGCCTGTGAAACAAACAAACAAACAAACAAACAAACAAATTGCCCTGCGGGGTATCAACTGATAGACGCACTCTCGCCCCAGGCAATGTCCACGTGGCATTGTGCCATGTAATGGAATACATCAACGACCTAGGAAATAGGCCAGCGTGTACTTGCAGTAATAAATACGTGATTTACTGTGACCTGCAAAGTGCCGTGTGGTGAAACTATAATCGTTATTCAGATAACGTAATGGCCATTCGATACAGGTATTTCACTCACTATTATTGTTCGACGAACAGGCAAAACTTTTGGCTAGAAGGCGGTACTGCGAGTGAAACATTTGCGTCGAGGTTACTGTATGGCACGCCATTTCACTGATGCGCAACAAAGTTTTCATCTCGCAAGAAAATGCCGCTCATATGTACTCATTTGTCAAAAAGGGACAAATTTGTTAAGGATGTGATTCCTTTCATTCCCCTGAATTTCAAATCGAGCTGTGTAGATTTTATCTAAGCACGACTCACCACCACCAGCTGACGAACACTTCATCGACGAAACACAGACCTTGTAATTTGCGTTGATACCGACTTGAGGATAGCTTTCATGACTTTCACAACGTCGTGAACTTTTGGTTTTATTTCTCTGGGATGGAATGAAATCGCCTCAAAAACTGTTTGGTTGGATTCCTGATAAAATTTCCTTTCCAATGACATAAAGTTTGCCCGTGTTGGTCATTTCTACGAAGATATATTTAGCCCTACTTGATCTGGCTTTGCGCCAAAAACCATGCAGACGATCTCCATGAGTGTGTCACCTNGTCCGGCGGTGTTTCTGTTAGAATGGCATGAATGGGTCGGGTATTGAGACTGATATTGTACATTTTTGCATTGGATTGATATGATACATTGCCTCACTAATAATAATACTGAAAAGAAGCCTTTTAACCCTGTTTTCGGCGATATTTTGGTGTATTCCGGCGTATTTCGGTGTATTCCGGTTTTCTTACGGACCCTGTTCAATGTACATGTCATGATTACCCTCACTCGAAGCAAGAAAGTAAAAAGATCGTTTATTCTCCTCCATCTATAGCCTATCCCCCTCACCTGGTGTCCGAATCAAGTGATGTACTATTTCTTGGCTCTGATATTTCATCCCTGTCTATTTCCAGTGATTTCTTTGTTGCAGACTGCCTCTGGATTGTGTAATTCAGACAGACAAATGATGATGAGTGTCAGAAAGTCGTCAAATCTGCTCTCAAGTTGGGAATCGCCTACATTGACACAGCTCCATGGTATGGGCATGGAAAGTAAGAAAAAATCCTTGGCAAGGTAAGAAATTGTAGTACGGTAATAATCCTCTTTATCCATCGGCAGCGTGGGGGAGGCGGTTTCAGAACTTCCTTTCTAATCTTTATTTTTACCAAGCGACGTCCACGAGGAATGAGAGGAACAAAGGGCTTGTCTTTTTCGATCAATAGGTATCGTGGCACCCACATCAAATGACAAATGTCAAATAGTATAGGACATTCAGCATTGACACTGATGGTGCAGAGGTAAATCATAATTCCCTCTTCTCGCATGCTTTTTCTCTCCTTCAGGCTGTGAAGAAAACACCAAGAAAGGCCCATTTCGTTGCCACAAAAGTTGGAAGTACAAGCGGGAGGTTGAAAAACATGTTGGATTTCCTCAGCAAAATGGATCATAAAAGTGTTGATGAAAGCCTAGCAAACTTGGGCTTGCTGCATGTTGACATTATACGGGTGTGAAACATCAAAGCAAGTTAGGAGTCAATGTTGGATTATGAGAAGGCTGTTCTTTGTGGAATCAATGGAAGGTAAAACCATTTAGAATCATATGACTTAAGTTAACAAAAAGTAACTGCATGAAGTTCAATTTGGTGTCAAATATGCAAGATTGCCACTCATTATGAACAGATTGTATTCAGCACCTAGTACCCATTCCTTGTCCTTGCTGAACTCAAGCATATAAAACTGAACTTGCTAACTGTGGACGATATCTGTGGTAGTGTTTTCCCTTGCTGACTGAGGAAGGTCACCCGGACATTCTTCTAACCTAACTGCATGATAAGATTCCTAACACTGTGACCCTCACCGGTTGGGTATTGTATGTGTAGATGAAACAACCCCACCACTTAACAATGCATGTTCTTTTATTGCACCAGGTTTTTCAACCCATTGAGAAGCAAACATTGGGAAGGTCGTGAGGTGAAGGAGTGTAGGAGAGCAATGAGAGCTAGGGCGGAAGGTCGTGATGTCTTGGTCGTGGGAGGATAGAATAGAGATCACTTTGATAATGAGTAGTGTACTAAGTAGTAGTGGTAGTCGTCTCACATCCTTCATGATCAGGCGTACCAGAGGAATGTTTGTAGTATTTTTTAGGGAGTGACTATTCGGCGAGCCCAGCTCTCTGTGCAGTCACTTTGTTTCCGTCTTGGATAGCGCGCCGGAGTAATTAGTTATGCACTGCGGCAACCAATGAAAATCGAGATTACAAAACAGCAAAATGGCGGACTCGATGATCGTCCTTCCACTTCGATAAAATATCGGTGAAAAAAGAGCTGGGGCCTCCGGCCTATGCCAGTTTTTGGGCTAGTTTTGTTGATTTTAAAGGAAAAATGACTAATGGAGTTGTTATTTGACAAGCAAAATGCTTTCCAAACACAGAAATTGGTCTTAGATGGCAAGCAAACAATGAACAGTCGTAACCACCGCTCAACATTGGCCAATGAAACTGCTACACTCCCAGCTTGCTCGGTAGCTCAGTCGGTAGAGCGTTTGCCTAGTAAACGCTAGGCCCCCGGTTCGACTCTCGCTTGGGGCAACTTTTTTAGCTCACCGTGGTGAGCTTATACAATGGTTGTGCGTCCGTCGTCGTCGTCGTGTTCCGTTAGCAGGGCACGTTTCGTAACCGCCAGAGCTATTGATCTGAAACTTGCTACATATATACCCCTAGGTCAGATGACCCATGACACCAAGTTTCGGTCCGATTCGACTCTTAGCTTGGCCACCAGGTGGCGGAAACCGAAAACACAAAAAGTGCAATAACTCCTGAACTAATGACTAGATCTTCTCCAAATTTTTATCATAGGTGTATCTAATAAGGATACATAACATATATAACGGGTTTTTGATTTGACCTACTTTTCAAGGTCACAGAGGTCAAAGTTCGACAAAAGTGACGAACCTGCCACAGTTTGTCATTATTTCACCAAGCGACTTCATATCTTGCATAAACATGCATTGGAGGGGTACCTTTAAAAATACCAAGTTTCGGCCCGATTGGACATCCAATATGGCCGCCAGGTGGCGTAACCTGAAAATCAAGTAACTGCTATTACTCAGGAACGACTTGACGTGGAGTGCTCAAATTTGATATTTACGTCCCTCTAGATGACCTTTACATGCATGTCGAATTTCGGACTGATTTGACTTCCAAGATGGCCACCAGGTGGCGTAACCCAAAAATCATCAAAGTGCTGTAACTCAGGAACGACTTAACCCAAAGTGCTCCAATTTGCTATGTGGCCCCCTGCAGATGACCTTTATGTGCATGTGAAGTTTCGGCCTTATCGGACACCCAATATGGCCGCCAGGTGGCGTAACCCGAAAATCATCAAAGTGCTGTAACTCAGGGACGACTTGACCCAAAGCGCTCCAATGTGCTATGTGGCCCTCTGCAGATGATCTTTATGTGCATGTGAAGTTCTGGCCCAATCGGACATCCAATATGGCCGCCAGGTGGCGTAAACCGAAAATCGTCAAAGTGCGGTAACTCAGGAACGACGTGTCCCAAAGTGCACCTACTCGGGAATGACTTGACCCAGATTGCTCATCCCTCTGTCATGTCTGTCATTAGACTGTTATGTCCAACCCGGTGAGCACATGGTCCATGGACCATTTCATTTCTCCTGTTTTTTTTTCTTTTGGCTTTTTTCTGAAAATACTCTAAATCCACCAAACAAAAATGTAATCTGCTGAAATATGGACTTTCGTAATTTAGAAATTATTCGTACATGTAGCTTCATTTTTTACTGCCGCGCGACTAATTCACTTTTAACCGTGGTGCTAGCAGAGAGGGCCACTCACCAACACCTCCTCATGAATAATTAATGAGGCCCATCAGCTCGCTGAGCAAGGCTGAATTTGTTCATTGCATATCCATCCGGCTCGCTGTGCAACTGCGCAACACAAATCTGCTCAGAGAGCGGCTCGCTATCTAAGAGCATGACGGATCGTTGCACAGAGAGCGGCTCGCCAAATAACACCAGCCTATTTTTTATAGTGTAAAGAAATTTCCCTTCATCTGATACATTCATCCATCCAAAATTCATCTGTCTTGGAGATGTGATTGATGAGAATCAAACATGATGCTCAGGGGCGGATCCAGGGGGGGGGAGTAGGGGGTGCGCACCCCCCTTCCGGGCCAGAGTGCCCTTTTTCGGCATAGGGTGCCTTTTTCGGCAGAGAGTGCCTTCTTCGGCACAGAGTCGAAAAAGGCATTTCCATGCCGGGAAATGGCGTAAAAGCACTCTTTATTTTCAAAAATTTTTCCCCGATATTTCGCCTCTATAGGATGCCTCTTTCGGCAGAGAGTGCCTTCTTCGGCAGAGAGCCAAAAGGCATTTCCATGCCGGGAAATGGCGTAAAAGCACTCTTTATTTTCAAATTTTTTCCCCAATACTTCGCCTCTATAGGAGGCCTCTTTCGACAGAGAGTGCCTTCTTCGGCACAGACCCGAAAAAGGCATTTTCATGCCGGGAAATGGCGTAAAAGCACTGTTATTTTCTAAAATTTTCCCGGAGGAGGCCCCCCGGACCCCCCGCCGATGGACTATGGCGCTCGCTGCTAGGGACTACGGCCCTGTCCAGGTCACTCGCACCTTTCATCGAAGATGCTCTTTAGACATAGGCCTATAACAAATTTGAATTCCGGGCTTCAAACGGAAATTGATGTAAATTTGAATCCGTTGTTTAAATCGCATGCCCGCTGCACACGATCAAATTTTTTCATCAGTTGTTTTTTAAATTCACATTCCGGGCCTATTGGGGGCTTCAATGTATAAACCCGCATGTAGGCCTTTATTGAGCATATTCAGAAAATTGAATGAAAAATTTGATCGTGTACAGCGGGCATTAGTCTCTGAAGAGGCCAGGCCCCGTATTCATAAAACTACTTAAGTCTAAGTATGACACTTATCCTTTGTTCAACACAAAAGATAAGTATCATACTTAGACTTAAGTAGCTTTATGAATGTGGGGCCTGGGCTTTTCCTTAGGGTATTGCCTTTTTGGCCCAGTCTGCACCCCCCCCCCCGTAGGCAAAATCCTGGATCCGCCCCTGATGCCGTATCCTCCCTTGCTGTTGATGTCAGTATTTTACCTTGAGGTCAGTGTATGTTGTGCTTACTTTCCCTTGAAGAAGTGAAGGCCTTCGTGATATTCTTAAAGCAAATATAATGGCTCGTGGTGTTTGTTTACATTCAGTTGGGCGCCATCTCAATTAACATGATTAATATCAAGCGTCATTTTGAGAAAAAGGCGAAAGAAGGATTTTAGTTTAATGGGAAATGCATTAGACAGCCAAACTTCGGAGGCGTATTCTGCAAAATCTACCGCTTCAAAATCAATGAGAATTGCACAAAATGTACATTTTGACGGACTGAATTTGAAAACGTCATTAACCCATTTTTACAAATTTTTAATGGAACCTCGTCCCCAGTGTTTACGTTCGCATATTTGCACAGGTTTTGCATATGATTGGAGCACGGCTTTGCCTGGAGGCGAGATTCACTCTCTATGGAAGGTACCACCAAAAATGTAAACAAACTCTGCGAGCCATTTGCTTTAAAGTGATAAAGCCACTTTCAGTTCTCTCTTGAGAATCCTGAAGATCCCAAATTGCAGACTGATTCATAGTAAACATTCATCTGGCAGTCAGTTTACATGAACATACTCTTTATTTTTTCACATGCTGTACTCTTTAGGAGGACCATATTTACAGAATTTCATTGATGCTACTTCATATGAAGCCATTCAGAGAAATAAATATTTGGTCTTTGTTCATTTTCTTTTGTTCCAGTTTCATTTCTTTTAATTTCCTTCTATTTGTTTTGTTACAGAAAAAAATAGACAACAATGTACACATTGTCACGACAGGTAGCGCTCGTACCTCGCACTGACCTGTCACCGCGCGCGCAACGCGTCATGGGAAATTTTGGGACTACTTGTTGCATTTTCAAGATGGCGGGAATTCCTCGCTTCGGCTTGATAAATTGCAGAATCTCGTCCAATAGGCCTACCTAGGATGTCTCCGTGTGTGGGTATCACATTATCCGTCATGATTATGACATACATAGGCCTATTTTGTGTGAGATATGCTGTACATGTCATGTTAGCCACTGGCAGCTGGTTGGTGCGTCGTCACATACGTTTACACTATGTTACAGCACAGTGACAGTTAGCTGCCGAGGTAAAATCACAAATAGCATCCTTTTCTTCTCAACAATGTCATGTCTGTGGCAATTTCTCATCAGAAATGACAAATCCATCAATTATTGGCAAAGTCGGCAAGAAATAATCCTCATATTGCTATTTTCCTTGGGTTTACTTTCGTGGCGCAGTGGATCACGTGATCACCCATTTCTGGGTGTGATTCGGCTTGCGTATTTAGAAACACGCCGAATTCGGTGTGATGCGGCTCGTGCGGACACAGGTTGGTGAGTCCATAACGCCGCCTAGCGCCGACCTGTGAAACACAATGCAATGTACATACTAATTATATTAAATTTTAATAAGCATCACCCGTGGCGTGAACAGTAAACACGATGATTGGCATTGTTCTTGCCTTATTGTGTTGATTATTGCTCATTCTTTCCGGAGTTTTGCTCATTCTTTCCGGAGTTTTGATGACTCTGGGGTTTGATTTGAGTTGTCACCTTGATTCAATTCAGCATGTTCAGGGGAGGGTTGCTTTCATCAGCGTGAAAAGCCGAGTTACTAGAAAATAATGGACAACTATTTCTATGCTGACAACATGTTCTTGAGATCTAGTTACAAGCATGCATTATAACAACATGCATCATAACATCAAATTCTGCAAGTTGAACTTGTTGAATGAACAGATTGGATGCATCAAGAATGTCATGGTCCCAGATCGGCAAATTACACTGTATTATAATGAAATGGTATAGACTGTTCTCAAATTGACATGCTGGTTGAGATTTCAGCGGAAGTGGGTATTTGTATGAATTAAATTGTCTGATGGCTCTCTTCATCAGTGCATGTACATGTATGTAACTTGTCCATGTACAGTGAAGGCAGTTACTTTGCTCAATCCTTCAATGACTCAACAATAAATCCTGTTAATCAGGGCTCCCAGTGGGGTCAGAGAAAAAAATAGGAAACTGTGGGTGAAAAAAAAGGACAGGTCAAAAACGAACAAATTAATGCTTAAATAACAAGAAACTGATGAAACTGTAAGGAAGGTTAACAAAGTAAATAAAAAATACAACAGAATGAAACAAAAGTTAGAGAATAGGAAACATTGTGACTGTGAAAATAATACTGTGAAGCACCTTGGACACCTACTGTCCCTCCCCTCCCCCCAAGTGTGAAGGACTTAAATGGCATGGTATGACAAATCGGTATGAAAAGACAGGCCCATGTCCAGAATTTCAAACAGAGGGGGTCCAGCGGATGAAGGGTGGAGCCAGAGGGGGAGCGCGAGGGGGTGTCCCCCCCCCGCGTAGGAAATTTTGTAAAATCTACACACCGAAGATGCCATTTCCCAGCATTTCAGCCTTGAACATGTCTTTGCTGAGTGAACCTGGTCACATCCTAGCAGCTGCTAGAACTGTATCAGAGCAGGGGTCTAAAGTTTTGAGAACCCGCTAGGCCCTTCACCTACCTGCCCCTCTCCCTGTCATTTATGCTGTCTTGAAGTGATATGGGTAAAAAAATCTATGACGTGCGCGGGCAGGGGGGCCGGACCCCCTGGACCCCTCTCTGGACACGCACCTCAATCATTGTTTTATTTTTTTACTTCACCCAGTAGGCCTATGTAGAGAACCAAAGAAAGTAAAAAAGCCCAATATGACAGTGGCAGTGGATGGGAGTGATAATCCAGCTCACATCATACCAGTCATGAATAAATTTATAAACTGCATGATGACTTGGAAAATTACATCCAGAGCCAAGGGCACACTCCTTCGCAGAGGTCAGTGCTCCACTACGTTACGCTATACTGACTCTCTGCCAACATACGGCCGAACTACTTCCAGATCCTCCGCGGCGCCCACGATTGGGCTGCCAGCACTGGAAACTCCAGTGAAAACGCTGAATTACAAGTGTTTTGGATGCCTCTCAACAATCCTTATTTTCTTTGGCCAGAAAGTTCAAACATTCAAGCTGTTTTGGTCTTAAAATCAACTGTTCATCGTATCTTTTCACACATCTCTCCAAAATCGGGTCCATGCTGTCAAAACAGTAGCACGTGTCAATGTTTCCAACACGGAGATCATGTGCCGAGTATCTGGCCTCTGATTGGTCGAGCGCCGAGACGGCTCACGGCATTTGCTCGAAACTTTGCGCAGTAGTGCGCAAAATTCCTAACATCAAATTAATGTTTTCCTCCATATTATCCCAGTTTGTGGCTATAGAATGAAATAATAACGATTATCAAAGTCATTGGATGCGTTTCACGCATTATTAGCGACCGCCATATTGTGGAGCGAAATGCCTTCTGGGAACGAGTTTGAGCCAAGGGTTGTCAATCCCTTTCAGTCCCATGCTAACAAATTTCAAAGCTAAAGTACATATTAACATTTTCCCTAGTACTAGTTGAGAAGTTATTTTATTACACACTGTTGATAAATAAAGTTGGGAAAGTAAGAAGAGTGTTGAACAATGTCGATTATGTATACATAGGACTGCTGTAGCCACAATCACAAGATTTACAAAAAAGACACTTGAGGCCAGAAAAAAAATAGGACAAACCCTCAAAAAATAAGCAAAAAAGGACAAAAAGGACAAGTACTCAAAATGATAGGAAAAAAAGGACAACTGGGAGCCCTGGTTAATGGGGAACTTTCCTGCCGTTAGAGGCCGCCTGTTAGCGGTCCAGGAACGTCACGAATTTGACGTCACATGCATGAGCCACGGCGCCAACGTCATTATGGATAACGTTGTGGCATGCATTTCTGCCCTGTGACGTCAAATTTCATGACGTTCTTGGACCGCTAACTCGTAGCGGCCTCTGATGGCACGAAAGTTCCCCATTGTCCCAATGCCTGTGGAATTTGTGGTGTTGAAAACAGACATTTAGTAACAACAATTAGAGAATTGCACCATAACATCTGCATACTGGTAAAACAAGGCAGCACCTTTGATGACATCCATGTACATGTAGTTTCTTCGATTACTCCACAAAACATGGAGAAGGCCTATTATGCTTCACTGGTAAACCATTCACTTGAGACTTTTCTTCTTTATTTGTCCTGAAACAATTGGAACAGCATGAAAAACATGGAGGAATTCTGAACCAATCTGAAGGGACTACAAGTCACGTGCTTACTGTGCCGGGATTCAATAATGCTCAAGATTAAGCCAGGGTCGCACACTGTTGCCTTATTTCCCACCTTTTTTCCTTGACTTGACAGATTCTGGTGATTGGCCCACTCCGTAATCATACTTGATTCCTGTCATTTTGTACCCTTGTCTCATTTTCCTGAAGAGGAAATGAATACACAGAAATTCAATGTTTTACGTGTGACAATTCCATATTCTATTTTAGAAGGGGGAATACT
The DNA here is from genome assembly GCA_002633025.1 of Notospermus geniculatus. Taxonomy (NCBI): domain Eukaryota; kingdom Metazoa; phylum Nemertea; class Pilidiophora; order Heteronemertea; family Lineidae; genus Notospermus; species Notospermus geniculatus. The sequence continues at coordinate 113,755 of NMRB01000719.1, forward strand.
GGTATTTTCATGATCTTGTCTCAAACAAGTAAGCCCTGGGCTAGAAATATAACTCACTTGTTCAGATTCTGCTCCTTGTATGACACTGTGCCTCGATTCCTGCGAGGTCTCTTGGCTGGTAGCTCCTCACTGAAATATGCAATTGAGATCACTACACTAAATATTCAGTGCTGTTGGCCTCAATCCAAGGATGAACATAGGCTACATTATAGGAGATTACATGCACCGTTGGCACCTCCATTCCCATGCATGTGACAGTCATCATTGTTTCAAATCTTGATATCTGGAGATTCTCGTTGAAATCCGACCTCTCACCTGTTATTCTCTTCTATCTCTACACTCTGACGCTCCTTCACAACAACTCCTGGAGAGTTCATCTCCAAGTCTGCCAGCGGTGCCCGAGTCATCACGTATCGTTTATTTTTTCTGATGATAGGACTTTCCTGTTCAACCTGATGGAAAAATCAGCAAATAATACTCAAATATGAAGTTCAACAGTTCAGTCTATATTCATATTCATAAAACCTTGCTAGCTTAGTTGGTTGCTAGTTGTGTACATTGGCCTGTACAAACTAGGCACTTTAGCAGGCAACTAAGCCTAGCAAAGTTTTATGAATATGAGCCCAGGACTTTTGATCGAGGCCCCCAGGGACTATATAATATTGATCCAAAGAGCATACTTACATGCTCCTCTCCTTCCAGCTTCTCGGGTGCCACATTCTGCTTGGGTGGCACTTTACCCGGCCTCTCTCTTCCCCGTGTCTGACTGGTCCTTTCTCCCTTCTTCATCTTTTTGTCAGCTTCTTGTGTCTCTCTCCCAACAGCTGACTGCTCCTCATTGGTCGGTCCATTGTCCCCAATGTCACATTCGTTATCATCAGGTTTCTCAGCGGACATCACATCACCCAGCTCGACTTGACAATCGCCATCTAATGTACAAGTCTCAGTATTCCCATGCCTCAGTGATCCTCTCCTGTCCTCTGAGCTCGCGAGCCTGGACCTACGAGTCTTTTTTCCTTTGTGTTCCTTTGTTTTTGTTTGACTCTCAGTAGGAGAATCAATCTGTGTGGTCTTCTCAAAGTCAACTCCCTCAACAGCTTTGACCAGTGCACTCTTCTCCCAGAAATTTGATACATCCCCAAAGGTATCATCACTAGCAGCCACATCCAGAGACAGACATTCATTTTCTGGCCGTGTGTTCTCTCCAGATATCAGCTCCACAGATCTTCCATCATCGTCACCAACACGATCAGAAAGATGTTCGCAACTTTCCAGAGAAGTCTTTGTTTCCTTCAGCTTCTTTCCATCATCTGTCCCTGCAGGTTGGTCCAGGCTGAGTCTTTTCTTCCCCTGAGCCGCTTTGAGTGACCTATCCTCAGCATCAGCAACACAATCATCAACACTTTTTCCGACCCCAGGAGGACGAGCGTCGTTCATCCCCTTCTGTTTCTCAATGGCTTCGTCATCATTGTCTTGCTGTGATGTTGTAACTGCATTGACATCATCAGGTATTGGTTGTGATCCAGTCTTAGGCATAGAATGCTTTCTTACTGTTGGCAATGTCTCCTCATCGTGTAGCGATGGCCCTGCTTTCGTTACTCTTTTTCTCTTTGACTGTGTTTCCTTGGATTTCACATCCAATTCCTGGCTCAATTCCCCAACCATCTTGTTCAATTTGTTATGACCTTCTGTTGTTGTTCTCAGAGTTTCACTATCTTTCTTTCCTTTTGATCTTTTTGATGTTCGTTTGTCTGTTTTTGTCACTTTCACTGATTTCTCATCATCGTCACTGCCGGCTGCAGTGATGGTGACTGTCTCTCTTCGTGGCCTGGAGGCAGGTTTCAAGGACGATTTCCTCATTAATGTGGGGGCATAATCCCCATCTCCCCTGTCGTCCTCATCATCATCTTCATTGCCGGCAGCTGCTGCAACGGTGACGGTCTGTCTTCGTGGCCTGGAGGCAGGTTTCAAGGACGATTTGGACGATTTCCTTGTTAATGTTGGGACATAATCGTCATCCGCCTTGTCGTCATCATCATCATCTTCACTGCCGGCAACTGCTGCGAAGGTGACGGTCTGTCTTCGCGTTCTGGAGGCAGGTTTGAGGCATGATTTACTTGTTTCTGCGGGGACATAATCTTCATCCGCCTTGTCATCCACCGTGCTCTCATCATCATCACTGCCGGCAGCTGTTGCGATGGTGACTGTCTGTCTTCGCGTCTTGGTAGCAGGTTTGAGGGATGATTTCCTTGTGTCTGTGGGGGCATAATCTTCATCTTTCTTGTCGTCCACCATACTGTTAGTATCCTCATCATCGTTACTGCCAGCTGCTGCAATGGTGATTGTCTGTCTTCGTGCCCAAGGGGCAGGTTTGAGGGATGATTTTCTTTTTTCTGTGGGGGCATAATCTTCATCCTCAGTGCTGCTGGCTTCAGAGGTGGAGTTGGTCATTTTCTTCCTTGGTATCCGACTTTTACTCCTGGCATCTTTTGCTTGAGATTTTTCAATGCAACCAGAAACTGCAGCGTCCTGTTTGCTTACCGGTTCTTTTGCACTTTTTCTCCCGGACTTTTTGTCGAGCGAGTGTTTGCTGATCTCCAGACCTCCTTCATTCCTCCTTGACTCTTCAGATGACACATCACCAGCTTTGTTTTTCTTCAACTTCCCATGTTTTTCATTCTCCTCACGATATGCGTTAAGTGTTGCATGGACGTTATGAACTGACTCATTAGCCGAGATATCAAATACACCTTTTGTTTGTTGTTTAGCAGGGCTCAGACCAAGGAAATCAAAGGCCGATGGAGGATTGGACGTCGGTAACTCGATAGGTTTAGATTTCTGTTTCGAACGGCTTCTCTTATTTTTAGACTTTGACAAGCGTGGCTTCGATTGAGGATTTGGTATTTTGAAATCGCCATTCGCATCCCTTCGTCCGGCAACAAATTTAATCTTTCCCGGTTTGAAATGAAACACAGCAAACTTCTTGTCTTTTTTCCCTTCGTCTGAACTCTCACTCCCTTTGGAAGGTTCTTCTTGACGATGGCGTGAAGAACCCTGTGGACTTATCGGTCTTGTTTTATCTTCCTGCAGATCAACNTCGGCACAGTAGTACCTTTCCCCGAGGAAGCGCAAATATCGTTCGGAAATTCGCCTTCACTGGGCATGCTCACATTCCCCGAGAGAAATGCCAGAAAATTCCTCGGGGAAGATTTCCGAACATGCTAATCGCGATCACATTAATTCAAGAGATGGAAGCAACCATTTTTATTACCCACAATCATCAAGCTGAAACCACCACTAGAGTTCGACATGTACGGCATTTTGGTTCCCGAAAAGCTAAGGGAGACCAGTTGTCCTAAACGGTTTATGTAAAACGGTTTCGAAACGGCTACTGCAATGTAAACACAGCAATAGGCTAATGTGAACGGGAAGCGTTTTAGTTACAAAACGGTTTAAGTAAAACGGTTTCGAAACCGTTTCTGCAATGTGAACACAGCATTAAACACATTCCACATTGAAGCGGAATAAGCATTCCGCCACAAGAGTCTGAAAGCGGGACCTCAGTCATGTGTCAGTTTCCTGAATCATGTCAAGTACATGACACAGACACAAGACAGATTATTTAGCTACTGGAAAAATATGCTGCTGAAATTTGATTTACAGTGTATCCAATATTTAACAAAATTCTTGTGTGAAAATAAGGAAACTTATTCCGACAAACAGATGAATTCCTCTGAAGAGCATTATTCATGATTGTTTTATTAGCATTACTTGCCTTTGAAGTGCATTTTTGAGTGTCTCAGGTGACATTTCAACTTTGTCCGGATCCAACGATGAACGACTTGCATCAATTGAAACTGAATTTCGAGTTGATCGGTCCCATCTGCAGGTGCCAATCCCTTGACCAACAAGGTTACCGACAAAGTTACCGATCCTTGAGAACAGCTCTTCAATTTGAGCAAGTTTATTCTGAAAAAAGGATGGAGTTTACAATGTATGTGCCATGCAAACTACTGGGGGAAGAATGAAGACATCTGTGGTGACTTTTTACGCAAAGGCAAATTGGTGCCTTCAGGGAAATAACATAATCTCCTAGATTATCAGGGTTTCCACCAGGAAATATTGCGAGGGGGGCTCCAAAGGTACCTAGGCCCGCGAAGCGGGCCCGGGGGGAGCTCGAGGGGAGGTGTCCCCCCTCGACCAAATTTTTTTTGCCATTTTGAACCTGAAAATACGCGATTTCCAAGCACTTCCAGCGACATGAACGGCCTTTGCACATCACACTTGGTGAAAAACTGGAAATTTTAAATCACTACTCTGCAAAGTTGATGGGGCGCTCAGCCCCCCTTGATGAACTTGAGGAGGGGCCCGAGCCCCCCGCCCCCCCCCCTCTGGCGGAAACCCTGATTATATTTTACTCAGGGAATTGACCACTTCATTAAATCAATAGATTTTATGCTCACCTCAAGTCTCTTTTGGACCTCCTCTTCAATTTCAGCATTTTTAAGCTCAGCTACGTGGCTGAGTGCATTATACTTTATCTGCAATGCCTGTTTCTCATGATTTAATTCAAGAATGATATTATTGGCATGGTTGAGTTCTTGTTTGTACTGTTGGAGTGACTTGGCCAAGGCCCGATTGTTCGCCCTGAGGGTCTGGCGCTGAATAGAAATGGCACCACCTGTAACACAGAAATGATAATTACCACCAGACAAATTCACTGACTATACACAGGAACATTGATTTTGAAATTAAAATCTTTCTATTCTCATTGACATTGAAAACTGAGTACACATAAATGGATGGACAATTCCCAAGGAACGTGTCTGCTACTGGAAACTGGACAGAATTAGCAGCACTGGAGAAACACGGAATATCGCAACAACAAAGGAAGGAGGCAGATGAATAAAGCTCAGAACACAGTCTTACCGGCACCACTTCTATTCAATTTACATCGAACACGCCTTGTTTTTTTACGAATCCCACTGAGGTTTAATCTGTCATTTGAATTCCTACTTCCAGGCCCTGGGCATGCTGGGGTGAAGCAGTTTTTATCCTGAAAATAAGTACGATAGTTATAGTTTATTTTCTGTCTCGTTCTCTTAAAAAACGAAATGCTATCCATCCTCCTCCTCATGCAGCAGTGAGTCACACTCACAGCCTGGTAGTTGGTTCTTTTCTTCATTCAGTCAAGCACTGACAGCACAGCCTAGCCACATAGCAGGCTAGGCCTAAGGCCTACATGTAGGCCTACCGGTAGGCCCTATGACATGTACCGGTACGATCATATGATGATGATGGCGACGCCTCTCTCGCTGGTGACGACCGACCGGTGTTCTTACAACCATGGCTCCCTATAGGCCTACATGTAGTATAGGGTAAGAAGTCTGGCTCCTCGGCAGTTGACCTCTCTACCCTGGCCCTACCGTACCGGTAGGTAGGCTCCCCTACCCAGCTACCCTCATGACCCTAGTAGCCTACTTTGGACAGTTACCGGTAGGCCTAGGCCTAAACATGCTGAAGTTCTGCCATGCCAGTGGTCCGTAAGTTCCTGTCATGATGCCTTTGGTCGCGTGTCACAAATAGGGCACCCAATGGGTGAGGTCAAATATTTGGATTAAGCTAAAACTGAGATAATCGGGGTTTTATCCCACTTGGTAGGTTTTAATCTGAACTCCTAAAACCTGTCTCAGATTAAGACTTCATTAAAACCTGGATAAAACCTGGACTAAAACTTCGTTAAAACCTGCGGTTCATGAAATCTGTTCTTGGCTTTCATTCAGTCAAAGATGTCTCTGAATTGGCCCTCTAGTATAGGCAGGTGTACTGTTAAAGTTTTCAGCTCTTTGGAGTGCTACAGCTTGTAACTGGGATGGCAAACATAGCTGCAACCTTAATCCAAACATTTGACCTCTGCAGGTTTTAGTCTGGTTTTAGCCCCTAGGGACTAAAACTTCACCCAATTCATTTTCCATTAAAATTTTTAAAACTTCGGCTTCCTGCTGGGATTAACGAAGTTTTAACTCGAGAAGTTTTAATACTCATGTTTTAAAACTTTCTTAAGACAGTTTTAAGCGGGTTTTAAGATAAAACTTGGTGGGAGGTCAAATATTGGTTTTAGTCTAAAACTTTCTTAAGACTTGGCATTAAAACCTGACTAAGCCGAATATTTGACCTCACCCAATGTGTCACCAGGTCAAAATTATCAATTTTTCAATAATTACTCTGTTGATGAAGCATGTTAATCCTCATCAAAAACCATCAATAAAATAACTCTATTGTTTTTAATTAATGAGAGACATTTGATGGCGGTTGTGAGAACTTAAAACAGAAAACTGGGGAAAGAAAAGTGAATTGCAGTTATAGTTGCTCCCCCTCCGACTGCTCCCCCTCCGATCCCCCACTCACCACTGACTTCATAATGATTTACTTGAATCAATGAATGCATCTGTAGTCCTTCAGTGTGATGGTGATGCAAGCAGATTGGATCTATTACTATTTTAAAGCTAGGGGGGCTAGTATAGTAGCCCTACTAGGCCCTAGGGCAGGTCTACCTCATTCAGTAAATTAAATAGCAGCCCCACCACTCATTAGGCCTAGCCTAGGCCTAGGAACGTTAGGCCTAGGAACGTTAGGCCTAGGCCTAGGCCTAGGGCCTAGGCCTAATTGTGGAGAAAATCAAAATTGAAATCCGAAAAAAAATCTCAAGGGATGAGGGAGACAATCCCCCATAGGCCTATTTGGGTGCCCTATTTGTGACACGCGACCCTCTCACTCTCAGTCATCTCTGTCATGTCTGTGTGTAGGCCTAGGCCTAGGTCTACTAGCAGTATGCATATACACTGTACACGCACTGCAGTGCATTGTCAGGCCTACTAAATCATGTAGGCCTAAATGCCCAGGCAGGCCCAGCCAGCCATGTCTACGACTTTTGGCCCATTTCTTGCCAGATTGTTAATGTGATCGCGTGATTTAGCAGACAGAAACTTAAGGTAGTCATTGCCTATTTACATTTGTTTCAGAATCCATGAGAACTATGCGATAACTTCAGAAAACAGAAGAAAACATCACTACACGACATGCACGAGGATCACGTTTCCAGCTGGTTTCTTCGAATTTACCGCATCTCACGCGATTGGCCGAGAGCGAGATCACATTGTCAGTCACGTGATCTAGAAGGAAGATGGCAGCTTTCACTTGCGTTCAGAAGTCTCAATTTTGTCAAATAAAACATTCGTTATTGAGCAAATAAAACCGATTTAATGTTGAGATTAGCAATAAACTGATAAATAAAACTTTATACCATAACTTGAACGTTTGTTTGCAAAGACGAGATTAGTCGTTTTGAATTATTTGACATTTGAAATGGGACGCTGACGGACCGCAACGCGGCGGGCATGGGCGGTGTAAGAGGAGTGAGTATCCCCTGAATACAATGTTCGAGGTTNTGGAATTGCTCATATCACGCAAGCACTAGGGAAAAGACACCTGCTGGCCCGCTGCATCATGTTCTCTATTAAATTAACCAATTGATACCAAATAAATATTTTCCTTATTTAAACACGCCTTATTCCTTCCATTCATACAGATCCTCATTTCATGCTTCCCTCTCAATGCTCTGCAATGTAGGGACCATCAAATTTGCTGCCAAGCAAATTTCAAAGTTCTAGTTATATGTTGACTTGTCTTGAGTTGACTGATGTGAAGTAGGCTACCCCCTGTTCAATGTATGTCATGATTACCCTCGAAGCAAGAAGGTAAAAAGATCATTTGTTCTCCTCCATCTATAGCCTATCCCCCTCACCTGGTGTCCGAATCAAGTGATGTACTATTTCTTGGCTCTGATATTTCATCCCTGTCTATTTCCAGTGATTTCTTTGTTGCAGACTGCCTCTGGATTGTGTAATTCAGACAGACAAACGATGATGAGTGTCAGAAAGTCGTCAAATCTGCTCTCAAGTTGGGAATCGCCTACATTGACACAGCTCCATGGTATGGGCATGGAAAGTAAGAAAAAATCCTTGGCAAGGTAAGAAATTGTAGTACCGGTAATAATCCTCTTTATCCATCGGCAGCGTGGGGGAGGCGGTTTCAGAACTTCCTTTCTAATCTTTATTTTTGCCAAGCGACGTCCACGAGGAATGAGAGGAACAAAGGGCTTGTCTTTTTCGATCAATCGGTATCGTGGCACCCACATCAAATGACAAATGTCAAATAGTATAGGACATTCAGCATTGACACTGATGGTGCAGAGGTAAATCATAATTCCCTCTTCTCGCATGCTTTTTCTCTCCTTCAGGCTGTGAAGAAAACACCAAGAAAGGCCCATTTCGTTGCCACAAAAGTTGGAAAGTACAAGCGGGAGGTTGAAAAACATGTTGGATTTCCTCAGCAAAATGGATCATAAAAGTGTGATGAAAGCCTAGCAAACTTGGGCTTGCTGCATGTTGACATTATACGGGTGTGAAACATGAAAACAAGTTAGGAGTCAATGTTGGATTATGAGAAGGCTGTTCTTGGTGGAATCAATGGAAGGTAAAGCCATTTAGAATTAAAATGACTTAAGTTAACAAAAAGTAACTGCATGAAGCTCAATTTGGTGTCAAATATGCAAGATTGCCACTCATTATGAACAGATTGTATTCACCACCCAGTACCCATTTCTTGTCCTTGCTGAACTCAAGCATATAAAACTCGACTTGATAACTGTGGATGATATGTGTGGTAATGGTTTCCCTTGCTGACTGAGGAAGGTCACCCAGACGTTCTAACATTTGTCTTATCTAACTGCATGATAAGATTCCTAACATTGTGACCCTCACCAGTTGGGTATCATATGTGTAGATGAAACAGCCCCACCACTTAACAATGCATGTTCTTTTATTGCACCAGGATTTTCAACCCATTGAGAAGCAAACATTGGGAAGGTCGTGAGGTGAAGGAGTGCAGGAGAGCAATGAGAGCTGGGCGGAAAGTCGTGATGCCTCCTTGGTCGTGGGATGGAATAGAGATCACTTTGATAATTAGTAGTATACCAAGTAGTAGCAGTAGTCGTCTCACATCCATCCTTCATGATCAGGTGTACCAGAGGAATGTTTGTAGTATTTTTTATAGTGTAAAGAAATTTCCCTTCATCTGATACATTCATCCATCCAAAATTCATGTGTCTTGGAGATGTGATTGATGAGAATCAAACATGATGCCGTATCCTCCCTTGCTGTTGATGTCAGTATTTTACCTTGAGGTCAGTGTATGTTGTGCTTACTTTCCCTTGAAGAAGTGAAGGCCTTCGTGATATTCTTAAAGTGATAAAGCCATTTTCAGTTCTCTCTTGAGAATCCTGAAGATCCCAAATTGCCAGACAGTCAGTTTACATGAACATACTCTTTATTTTTTCACATGCTGTACTCTTTAGGAGGACCATATTTACAGAATTTCATTGATGCTACTTCATATGAAGCCATTCAGAGAAATAAATATTTGATCTTTGTTCATTTTCTTTTGTTCCAGTTTCATTTCTTTTAATTTCCTTTTGTTTGTTTTGTTACACAAAAAAATAGACAACAATGTACATACTAATTATATTAAATTTTAATAAGCATCATCAATAACCTAATATATACATAGCTCTAAATCAAAATGATACATTCATGTACATAGTATTTATGCTGATAGCATTCCATTTTAGTCATCTTTTCCAGCCGAAATGCTTGCTAACTCCCTTCAAAGTGTCGGTCGTGTCACGAGGCTTCGAGTTGTACCGAACTTCTCTAGTCGAGGCCTCTAGTTGTGTCAAGCCTTCACCAGTCAAGGCCTCTGGTTGTGACAAGCATTCACCAATCAAGGCGGCCTCTGGTTGTGTCATGCATTCACCAATCAAGGCCTCTGGTTGTGACAAGCATTCACCAATCAAGGCGGCCTCTGGTTGTGTCAAGCATTCACCAGTCAAGGCCTCTGGTTGTGACAAGCATTCACCAATCAAGGCGGCCTCTGGTTGTGACAAGCATTCACCAGTGAAGGCTTCTGGTTGTGACAAGCATTTGCCAATCAAGGCCTCAGGTTTTGCCAAGCAGTCTACAGCCAAGGCCTCGGGTTCTGCCAAGCAGTCTCCAGGCAAGGCCTCGGCATCTGTCAAGCAGTCTCCAGCCAAGGCCTCAGGTTCTGCCAAGCAGTCTCCAGACTGAGACAAGGCCTTAGCATCTGTCAATCAGTCTCCAACCAAGGCCTCAGTTCTGCCGGTTAGTCTGCAGACACTGGGCCTCAGGTTCTGTGAGTTTCCAGCCAAGGCCTCAGCATCTGTCATTGTCACGCAGTCTCCAGCCAAGGCCTCGGGTTCTGCCAATCAGTCTCCAGCCAAGGCCTCGGGTTCTGTTAGCCAGGCTCTTGGTCAGAAGCATTCTCAACAAATTACCACTAGGTTACACTATGTCAAACAGTCTCCAGCTAAGGCCTCAGTTTCTGTCAAGCAGTCTCTAGACAAGGCCTTGTTTCCGTATGCGGAACCAACACCGAAGGTGGGTCAGAAGTACTGTTACCAATGGTCTTCCATTGGTAGGCGTCAAATGTTATAAAGACTTCAGAATCAAATGATTTGGCGTCACTGTCCTTAAGAATGCATCATGTACACTGTAACTCTTATAAGGCTTTGTCTATAGAACCTTCTGCCAGTTGTGCTTGGTTGGTAGAAAGTTTGTGAAGTGGCGCCAGTTTCTGCCCTTCCTCCCCTGTGCAAAATGCCCATCAGAGAAGTTCACATGACCACTGCACTCATCTTATGGAAAATCGGGCATTTCAATCGGAATAAAAATGATCAGCTGCCCCTCGTACTGCTGATCAGGAACTAAATTTTGGATCCTAAAAAATGAGACAAAATCTCCTGAAGAATAATATACTAACATGAAGAAAACCATCTACATAAACATGCCAGCAATATTAAACTGAGCATATGACTAGAAGTAATGATGTATATAGAAAGTCCACCTCCACTTCGACCATATACTGTCTCTTTCGTCAATTCCGACTTGACACTATTTTTTCCATGATTCTTATCTGTTGGTTTAGTCACAATGGTGTATGCTGCCTCTTTAGATGATGATGTAGTACTAGTACCACTGGTACTAGGACTAGTTGGATTAAATGTTGGTAAAACTAACGGTGGTATGTTGCAGTTTTTCTCAATGTCTTTCTGAATGTCTGTGATTGGTGGACAGTATCCTTTGTCTAGTTTATGATCGCAGGTACAGTCCGTGTCCACACGGAGGAGCGCATTGATGAGTCCAGCACAGATTTGGTCATCGTCCACAGCACATGTTGTCACATTCAAAGCCTTTATGTCGCAGTAGACATCAATTCGCCGATTGCTTGAAACAGAAAAACACACTTGGTCAGTGATTATTTGACATACGACGTAAAGATTGGGTGTTTCAACCTACAAGAAGCCACAAAAAACACCTTAACGAAAGTGTGCTGCTCAACAAGAAAGTTCTTCTCTTGCGAGTTGGTTCTGGTAAATGAGCACCAGATGTCTCTCTGCTCACCTGCATCGTGTGGCTCTGTGGTCCTTGAAGAGGAGAACTTTTCTGGTTACCATGTCGAGCTGAGCGTAGAGGATTTGTTCTCTGGTGCATGTGTGTTTGATTGTCTTGTACTCTGTTTGGGAGGTACAGTTCCTTCGGACCAACGACCAGGCTGAAAGTAAGACAGTGGAAAACATGTTTGTGATGAGGTCCGTGATAGTTGGAGACATTTCGTCCCCCGTCTTTTCGTACCTGAAGATCGGGACGAAAAGTTTTCAGGCATGAATATCCTCTGGGGAAGAAATGTATTCCGAGATATGTCCTTGGGGACGAAATATCCAGGGACAAAATGTCTTTGAGGTCGAATGCCTTTGGAGACGAAATGTTCGGGGACGTATGTCCCCCGGGGTATGTCCTTGTGACGAAATGTCTTAGTGACGAATGTCCCCGGAGATGAAATGTTCAGGGACGTATGTCCTTGGGACGAAACGTCTTCACGATGAATGTCCCCAGAGACGAAATGTTCGGGGAGGTATGTCTTCGGCGGCGAAATGTCCAGGGACGAAATGTTTTTTTGGAAACGAATGTCCTTGGGGACGAAATAAATGTACAGGGACAAAATAAATGTACGGGAACAAAATGTGGAACGAACGGGTCTTGCTTGGTGCGTGTCCCTCAAATGAGTTGTTTCATTGTTTTTGATCTGGATTGGTTAATGTCTCCATGGAGATTGGAATAAAACTTACTGTCATAGTTTTGACACTTACTGTCATAGTTTTGACACATGTAAACCATAGTTCTCTGTATTCCGTTAATGTTGACGTAATGAGTCCAGTTGGCGAGATTCCGAGTCGGACAGCTGGTGATTTTATTTCGGAGGCAGGAAAATGATGACGGAATGTTACTGTAAAGATGAAATTAGAATGGTCTTGCTCATGGTCTATCATCTATGTGGGATTCTGCTGTATACTGTTGTTTTATTCAAGTCTTCGAACTAGTTTAAAGTTGATCAGTTATTGAACTTACTGGCAATATTTTGGAATTTCATCTAAAGGTGTCTTGGACGCGCCGCCGAATACTTTTCCATTTAACAAGTCATCCTTTTGCATATTGATGTCAGCTAAACATTGACCTATATCTTTCTCGGATGGGCATTCATTTAGTGTGCTGGTGATTTGGACCGTCGCTGAAACGAGAAATGTGAAAGATGTATCACTGCGCTGATGAGAGAATCCTGGCGATGTGTCCTCATAAACCACACCCCACATTAATATTTAGAGAGAAAAATGAAAAAACAACATTGTGTCCCCCTGGGCGCATTTCCATTCAGCAGCGTACGCGAATTTTCGATCTTAAAAACAAATTGAGTTGTTCGTATGCTCCCAGAGGTGTCCAAGGATTTCCTGTGATTCACATGGTTTTTTATTCCCGATCAGTTATTTCATTCGTTTGTTTTACTCGTGGTAAAGGTAGAATGTCTTTGATGAGACCGCTGAAACCTGGCAGATGTGGAGATAATTAGACCAGAGGGAATCCTTGCATTTTATGTCAGCCATTTAATACCTCAAGGTGATTCAGCTGACAACTCGACTCCTTTCTCGCGTGGATTTGTTTTATTGGGTATGACTTGTTAAAGAAGTGAGAGGAAATCCCTTCGTGTTGGTCCGTCTACAAATACTTTATCAACTAGAGGCCAGGTTGAATCTACCCTCTCAGAACAGCCAACATTTAAGGAGACTAGAGTCTCAGCCAACTATCAGTGATGAGGTGACCAGCGAACCCTTGAACACATTCTACAGACCTGCCCCCTGATGACCAGTCGACAGGAATCCTGGCCAGAACTGGATTCCTCTCTTCTCTGGAGAGGAGGCCAGGTTTCAATCTACCACCTCCCAAAAGGACACTGCCGATTCAACCAACATCTGAGAAGACGAGGAGTCCGAATCACAGCCAACCGTGAATGAGGACGTGCAGAGCAAACCCTGAACGCATCCCACAGACCTGTCCCCTGATGGCCAGTCGACAGGAATTCTGCCCAGCACCAACCACACTGAACGCAAAATTGTGGGGACGGTGGAGGATTTTCGGTGGACGACCAGCTTTTCGTGTTTGATGTTCATCGCCGAACGAAGAAGTTGACGACGCCCCCTGATCACACGGTGAAGACGCTACCATCCATGGGCACGCGTTTGCCTGAAATTCGTTTTTGATTGCCTTCGCAACCAGCGTCTTCCCCAGCACGACGTTTGCCTTAATTAACTTGCGGGAAATGGGTAAGCACCTCATCAACAAGGCCACAAGCCAACATTACGATTCATCACTCAATGGACATCTTTTTTATATCGTAAATGCATGTGAAATGGAAATAGCAGCTTTTCCACTGACTGCCACGGAATCACTATCAAACCTCGTCACAATGAAGCTAGTTTTACGACCGACGCAAGTGTACATTTCTGAAATTGGTCATCCCTGGTGATAGATCTTTATGCCAACCGAACTTGGCTTCAATCGCCTGCACTGTCTCACTCTGGTGTATGAAGCATGTACACAGACGGTACATCACGTGCTATGAAATCAATTTCATCAACTTTGTCGTGTGCAAATGATAATTCACGGTTTTCCATTGAGCACTAAAAGTCGTTTGCCGTTTCTTAATTCGCTGTCACATCTTTCATTTTGTTCGCTCGCCACATACGACCAATTCTTTTGAGAAAGTGTTCTCTGTTTGAATGATTGCTACCTTGATGAGACAGTCAGAAGGATGATGAATTCGTTGCGGCACTGATGGGATTCAGTGCCGGCAACCAACCCTCCATCGATTCCCTTAGATTGTCGACAAAGGGCCAAAATGCTTCTCGACGACTTTCGCCGAGTCTGCATTCCACATTCACGCACCGTGGCCATCCGGACATTCATGTCCAAATTTCTGTCGATGAGCTTGCATCACAATCAGCTTTAGAGTGCAAGTAGTCATTTGAAAATAAGCTCCCATGGGAACTAGTAACCTTCGCTTATTATTATCAAAGCGATGGGAACCTCGAGCATCGTAACATGGTTACTCCTCGAGCCCACTTCACCTGACTCACAAGGTCCTCACAAAATGGTTTGCCCATGGTCCCTCTAAATCAAGGCCGCGTTAATGCCGCCGGAGGATGGCGGACCTAGCACTCTTCCGGCCTCAATTAACGTCAGATTCTTTCTACAGCCCTTATCTTATATCGCCAGTCCTGACGGTCATATCAACTCATTTCTTCCGGAAGCATTGCAACCCGCACCCAGACAAGCTGCTCTCTTCATCTAATATGGTCCTTAACCCTGGCCATCTCGACACGGGGGAATGCAAGTTGCACATTTGACTTGACCCCTCAGTTAGGTCTTACATGTTGCATAAGTGCCCCTCAGTTCTTGCACGAAGGAAATGTGCCCGATTTTTAGGCGCACTCCATCAACCGAACGAATCTGCAGCCTCTCTTGACAAATCAAGGAACAGTCACTTCACCCTTCGACTGTGAGCGGGTGCAGGAATGATTGTCAGGGCACACGTTAACTCCCTACGCAGTTGTGTACCGCGCCCCCTTCGGTTTACCCGCTCTCAACAACTGCTTATTTCGTAAAATTCGCCGCGTTTGGTCAACAGATGCCACAGGGCCTGGCGCGAGTTTTACAGCCTATCAGCACGCTGCTTTCAGAACTCTTTGGCCCGTTGGCAACGGATGTTCTTGTGCTACCATGGCTACGAACCGTTCGGCCAATGAAAAAGTGTCTCAGGCCAGCTTGGTTACCGGTTGCTCGGTGCTCTCATTAGTTGACTCTCGCAGCGCCATCTGTCGACCAAACGCGGCGAATTTTACGAAGTTGAGCAGTTGTGGAGAGCGGGTAAACCGAAGGGGGCGCGGTACACAACTGCATAGGGAGTTTAGAGCACACGGTGCTGCGGCCGAATATTCGATTGCCGATTTTCTGCACGGTTTGTGAAAGACAGTCAAACGTCCTTCAGCTTTGTATTCGCCTCCAGCCAGTGAAGATCATGCGAGTCACATGTTTTGTCGTTCCCAAAGACTCAATCTACATGCCGTACGGTGCTTAGAACATCTAGTCTGAATGTTGCTTGAACCCATTTTGAGCGTCAAGGTTCCCCCTTGCCTCCTACCCCCCCCCCCCCCCCCCCCCCCCCCCCCCCCCCCCCCCCCNTCAGTCAAATGTCGGTTAGATTGGGAAACGAACGCTTTCTAATCAGGTAACTTACCCCCAAGGACGACCACCACCACCAGTGTCACTTCTGACGGTAGCATGTTCTAATGTCGGACGCCTGAAATGAGAAGAGCAGCGTGGAATCAATACATGATTGCTGTACTCAGATCACCATCTGTCCTTCCTTGCTCACTCATCGATGCCAGGTGCGACTGTGTTATCCCGTACCAAAGGCCTTCCAGCGGATGACACGCATAAGATTCCACAAACAGGTTCCTCCAGGGTCGGTGTACGTCATTTCCTTTTTGGTGGAGGACGTGCATGATGCCACTGGGGTTCATGTTCTAGTTCTACTTCGGATGGCAAACTGACTCATGGACAGGGACCACTGGTCCTCGAACTCAAGCATCGCTGATTGATTCCCACTACCTCACCTCTTGGTCTGAGGCCGGGGCGGGGCTATCATCTGAGGGCTGATCTTTCGCCTTGGCAGTTGCAGTATATATGTTCACAACCTCGGTCGAGTGGTTGATCCGAAGGAGGGCGAAGAAGGAATGGGAAGGTTTGCCCCTCCCCCATATTATACCAAACGCCTAAACATTTCTGCATGCGTTGTAAACATTTTGCGTGTGTTTCAGACGCATCTCCTTTCACATTGCGGTAGTCCATCCATCGTTTTTTACACAGACCAATTTCGACGTGTAGTGGTTGATTAATGCAAGTTTTTCTTTCCTCCGTCACCGGGGACTACTTACATTCAGCATCGCTAAAATTGGCCCTTGTCATTAGCGAGTCCGTAGTATGATTGGTGTTAAAGTTAGAGGAATTGAGTGGCCAAATGCTGTCGAAGGACGGTCGTAGGTTTTCGTGAGTGAATGAATCTCAAGACCTGTCCAGGAGTGAAACTCACCGAAGTGACTTTTCCCTTGTGGGCCTTTTTATTTTCTGATTGTACGACCCATGGTTGTTTTCGTCGTAATGGCTGGTAATCGCAGTGTGATTCTACTTTTGTCCACCAGGATTGATTAATTGGAAATTAATTGATGTTTATCACACGATCAGGTGAGAGAACGTTGATACAAGTGACATTACAAGAAGTTTCACGCAGAGCTGATCTATTCTTAGATCACTGAAGTCATTCGATTCTAAAATTAGAACACAGTGGACTCGATGGACTCGCCTATTACAATAGCCATGGCGCGGTGTCTGAGGCTTTCGCAGTCGAGGTCACGATAAGAATGCGACAGCCAAAACAAATATGGGCCATTTGGGATTTATCAGGGGTTCCGGACGAGGCCTAATGCTGTTTTCGGGTTTTTTAGGCGGGGAGTCCTTAAATTCAAGCTAGAAGAAAGCCTGGATTACAACCATCACCCCTGTGAATAATGGACTAGTCCATGTCAGCACTGCAGGTTGAGATTTTCAAGACAAAAATGACGGGATAAAGGCACAACCGATCAAAATGAAATTTTCACTGATGTCTGAAGAAATATCAAAGGCTTTGATATACGGTCGAACCAGATTAATTCCACCCCTCGTAAATTGTTTATCATTGGGGAATCCCCAGACACTCTGC
>NMRB01000719.1:131696-146333 GCA_002633025.1 Notospermus geniculatus
GGGGGGGGGGGGGGGGCGAACCCGGGATCCTCTGCACCAATGGTCGGCCCCTAAAGTCTGTTCAGTCGAGAACTGCTGACGGGCCCCTTCGACCTGCGGCGGGTTCTGTTGGCAAACGTGGTGGCATTCTGTTCCTTGCTCAACTAGATGAAGGTGCGATGCAGGCAATCCTCTCAATCTGGGCAGAAATGACTAGAGGACAAAACGACAAAGATAACCAACTCTCTTAGAAAGTGTCTTAGATATTTTCAGCAGATAAGGAGAAACGGGGGTGTAAGGTGCAGGATTTTTACCGACACCATTGTAAGCTGTCGTTATCAGCTATTTTAGCGTCCCTTTGCCGGAGGCTGGGAGGTTTGACGCCACCAAATGTACGGTTCTTTAATGCACTTGTTTTTTATTTGCGAAGGCGTCATCCTCATATCCGATGGATAAAAACGATCAGCGCTACCTCCGTCTTTGGTCGCTGTTAGTGAGATTTGGGGATGGTAGGAGTGCCATTATGACGCCATAGTTTCTTAGGCCTAATAAATGATAGGAAAGCAACTCAGGCCATAAAGAGAAGTCAGTTTTTTATCGTCATGTAACCATCCCAAGCGATCATGATGACATTCAGACTCCCTGTATATGATCAGGATGACGTAGTTTATAGGCCTAATGTTTGTGGCGACCCGCAAGCATAAATAATCCACTATATCAAGCAGATAATGTCCTCAACGTAAAGACAATTAGTGTAACAGTCAAATAGAGTGTCATAATAGGAATTCAGGTAAATATTAATTCCTATAGCCTAGTGACTTATATATTACATGTGTGGGTTTTTTGCTTTTCACTTTGTTTTATCGTCTGCGAAGTTGATCATTAAAAATATCGCCATTAACACATTAATTATAGATTAATTATATGGAGAATATTTAGTTATTTCTCTATCGGGTGCGTGATTTCATAGGACTGCCAGCATTCTACTACACGTATGTGATTAGAAGCATGTTCCCAACTTCTAGGATGGAACTGAATGAAGCTGTGAGGGCTGCTATCAGTTGGAGATAGAATAGATTTCCCAATCGCTGCAAACACACTTTGGACAATCTCAACCACGGTCATTAACCATGGAAGTGTTATTTTATGGCCAGGAAAACACAGTTCTACCCACTTTCAAGACACCGAAAGGTCCTACAACTGCGACTGGTCTCAGGTCGTGAGGTGGGAAAACCTGGCGTCATATTCCAGCCAGCTTTTGTTTCAACAAGTGTTATGTTCTCGTATGGTCGGTTTCTGGCTTTGGGCTCACGTGTGACTGTAAGTTTGGGGTTACAGCAAATGACACTCTACTGTCCAAGTTGTGGGCGCACTGTTTTGGGGTGACCATTCTGTAGACTTATGAAGTCCACTGTAGTCTATGGGTAGACAGCACGGTGACTCTCTTAAGTTTCTGAAAGAAACAGCGATGTGACCTCGTGTGGTGGTAACGAAGTTGACAAGAGGTACTCACCCCGATGACAGTCCATTTCCTCTTTTAGTATTGTCCGAGAATCACAAAGATAGGCGTCCTCTATACCGCACCATCGGCGGAGAAGTGAACCAATGTCAGTAACAATCCTTGGAGCAGTACACGGGAACCCGGGACAAGAACGTATGATTAGAAGAGACACTTCCCTCAGAAGCTGAACATGCAGAAGTATTTGACTAACTAATTCCGATGAAGAATAAATAAGGTGTAGGTGTGTTGATGGTGTCATCAGAAGAACGGAATGTACTTGGCGCGGGCATTCTTTACACATCGATTGGTTTGTAAAATGACCGCTAGGGGCGCTCTAATGGCACTCTGAAGCTTTCTGGCCAAGTGAAAGTCAGTTTTTCTCTCGCGATCGTCACAGGGAAATGAAACGCAGGACCGTGTCACCCTCTTCATGTACTATACATGTGTCTTGCCCACCAGGGGGCGTATACTGGTCTGAGTATGTGGGGACACATCTTGGGAAGGTCGAACGCAACTGTTGTGTGGACTAAGCATGAAATTTGATTAATAAATGATCTGGTGGTCACTGATGTAGCCCTGAACGTTTGTACATTTGCTGTTAGATTAAAGGACCACAGTATTGCTTCCCAATCCTGCGTTACACCTACCCGCGTTAAGGGGGAGACCTCTATTAACGACTTGGTAAACTACCGCATGCAACTAGCCTCGCGCAGCCAGCCGTTTCGTTCCGCAGTGCTGCTACACAAACTTGTTCGATCCCCAGCGGCTGGGTGACCGAGACTGTAATCATACATTCTCCAACACTGGGGCGAAAGGCTTAACTACAGTATTGGAGCATGGTGCCGGTGGCGCCGGCTGTCGACAGAAAGATGCAATACAGTGGTCCTTTAAGCAGCCAATACAGTTAACTACAGAATGCTGCAAGTTTGTGTACCCCCGTGCCCCCCCCGCCAACGCCCCTGCGCGAATGAATTCTGCCAACTTGTCATCCATAAAAGCTATCATATTCAACAGCCAATAGATAATAATTCCAACGTTTTATTTATGATGTGATTTAATTTAGACACTAAATCATGAACGTTAAATTTTCAGCATGACTGGTCATGCTGATCTTCCAAAACAGGCCGATAGAAAAATATCCCCGAGGTCGTATTACCCACTCCAACGGGATCCAATTTTGGTAAAATTTTATAGTTTGGGTTCGATTTCATTGGCTTTTATCATAAATTGTCATTATTTCGTGCTGTATCCATGGCAACGAGTATAATCTTTCCCACCCAGTTGCTGCATTCGTGATGAGAATTTGTGACTTTTGGCCATCAAGTAATCAATTTTCAATACCATCTTAAACACTTTTCCAATTTGTGAAAAGCCGGCTGATGCTGTGAAGTGTGGTCAAGGATTCTGATAGTGAATCGAGAGAGCTTTCGGCTACTTGGAGTCTCATTGGTGTAGTGGCATCTCATCAGATCATAGGTTCGAATCCCTCTTGGCGCTGTAAAAGACAGTCGCCTTTGCATCAAATAAAGTACTAGGGATCGAACGTACGATCACAGAGATACCGGTGCTATGACAACCGGCGCTGTCAGCTACATCTATAAAAGCTTCTGGGGGAGTCGAACCTCAGCCGATAGAGCTGTCACTGGCGCTGTTTCCTCACACGTGACCGTTGTGACGTCAGTGAAGAACCTCTAAAACATACCACGATTCCTTCACTAATCCTCAGCAACATACGCAGTCGGTTGATAGTTGTAAACCATGCGACAGTTGTACCAAGAATCAATCCCGTACATCATGGTAATTAATGACTAATTAGAAAAAAAGTCATGTGATACATATTTGATGAAAGGTGTGATGGGGTCAGGAGGTATGTTCGGTCATGAAGGTGGCTCGGTTTCTTATGGGAATCGACCAGGCGTCTTAAAGGGACCATCTAAAGCATGCTGATTCGTCTGCTACTATTTCACTATTAAAGAGACTATGAGGCCTAGGAATAGGAGCAGTCAGCCAACAGATTGCCAACAGATGGCAGCAAAGTTCTAGCGGACCAATGTTCAGGAAAATCTACGTGATTGCTGCTCGATCAATAATGACTGGGTCCGCTATATGCATTGAATTGGGCCGTAGTGACACCTATTGGTCAACTCGCTGACAGCACTCGCTGACAGCTCCTATTGTCTGCAAGTAAGGATGAGCTGAGTTGAAATACGAGATGATTCAAATTGGCAAAAAGTGAAAGACTGATTCATCTAGTCACTCGTATTGCGTATTCTTTGTCTCCAGTTAAAATGAAATAATTGTGGGGACCTAAAATAAATGTTGATATTGGCAGAGTGAAAGTGGCTGCACGACGAATGTTATGTTTCTAAATAAAGAACCACGTGCCCCATCTGCTGATAATCTAATTTCAATTTGTTTAAAAAATAATGCAGATCAGATGCCGAACGTAAAAACTTATTCAATGAATATTGTATCTTTATGATGTCTGTATAGAGAGGTCAAGAGTTGGCCGATGCACAGTATACGGATACGTATCGAAGGCATATGTCGCTGGTATCGCGTACAAGAAAGGACAAAAGAGAATGCGTTTGTGTTCATACTTCCTCACGTCAAGTGGTCTACCAATTGATTCATATGACACTGTTAATGAGGACCTAATGCATTCTCCAGTGTCAAGATGGCACACGAAGTGGCCCTTACCATTGGCCCACTTTACCCCAGTGTTATTGGAGATGCAATACATTCTCCAATGTGATTTCACACGGCAGATCCTCCTGCTGTCCACCCAGATCACGTCAGCGACGTGACCTCGCTGTTGGAGAGTGTCGGATTAACTCAGAAGCGGCAAATCAAAGATTGTTTTGCACAAAGCTGATGAGATATGATCATAAAAATACGATAAATCGTTTTGGTTAAACCTCCCGACGTGTCCAGTCTCTCATGAAGGTGTCCGGGAGATGTGGGCCGTGTCGGCGGAGGATTAGGTTCCTCTTGTCAAAAACACGAGTCGTACATTAATGGTCATAATCACGATTTGTATATTCATAAGGGGCCCATAGTAAATTTTGTTTATGAACACAACTTGTACTGGTGTGTCCTGTGTTGTTTCGTATCTCTAGCTACGTAGTGTAGCTTTTGGCTACAAGAGCCCCACACTCGTCCCCAGTGTTTAGTTGGCCATTAGGTATAGCCTAGACCCAGTAAAACACTGGCATGATTGGCACCAAAAAGTGAAGGATCATCAATAGGCGGCGCTGTTTGACAGTGGATCCAAATAAGATTCGTACACCGACAAGAAGCGCTGAGATGGTCTGAGAGATGATTTCCCACGCTTCATTCAACACAGTCATACGTCTGCTTCCTAAAACATGTTGCACCTGATCTTATTTACATGAACAATAACCGGGATAAAAAGCCTTTAAACCACAGGTCTTCCTTTATCATGATGGTGATACTGCCATGAGCTCTTTTCCACACCACGAGTTGGCCGACTTTGACCTTCAATGCAGAAAGTGTCCCTTCCCATTGGTCATATTACCACAGCTTTATGGTGTTAGATTGTGTACGAAGCCATCAGCCGGTTGTATTTCCTTCATGTCGCTTGATTGGAGGTGTAATAACGGGAAGAAAAAATACNCCTACTTTTCAAGGTCACAAACATCAAAGTTTGTCTGAAACTACGCGAATGGCAGATATTGTCAAATATGGCTTGTATGATTCTGATATGGCTTATGTCTTCCACCACTGTGCTAAAAAGCCAAGCGGGCACAGTGCCATTGGCACTATTTTTCAATCACCCTGTCTGATCAGGTTGAACTCCTGTCCTGGGTCTTGTAGTTGTCAAAAATAAAACCCGTGTAAGGCCTATATTATCTCACCTGGGGGGGGGGGGTAAACTGTTTGCCTGTTTCTTCAAGTCCATGCAAAAACGTAAAGAAATGGTGGACCTTTGATACCATATATCCGTTGATATCTAAAGTCTGCAATGAAACGAGTGGAGTTTTTGCTCATCACTTGTAGCAGCTGGTACTAAATGGCAGAGCAAGAAAAAACTCAAGATCAAACCGGCATTAATTCACGGTGTACAGGTAAAACTATGCCAGATGTCATCGTTAATCTATCTTTCTCTATGATAGATGCCTCGCTATCATTACACAGTGTTATTCTATTGTTTTAGTGAGAGATCAAGTGTTTGTTTAATGTGCACGTAAAACGAACCATGGATCTTGTACGGAGGTGGTTAGTCTGCAGATCTTGGGATCTCTTCGTATTGCTGAAGTTGAACCAGCACCCGGTGTTACATCCGCAAACCAACTGTCTTTGTAACTTTTCATGATTTGGTGTATTACTGCCGCACGGAAATTTCAGCGCGCAAAAATAATAAATTGCTGACATTTATAGGAGAACTGGGGGAATAAATTTTGGTTGTTTACCCTCGGGTTGAGTGGCCCACTCTTTCAGGGATGATACCTTCCTTCCATCAGGACGCATCAGGTAATTCAACGCAACCACGGGTGCGTATAAAACATCAACTCATATCGCACGCACCGGTGAGCACAGATAAGATTCCGATCCACAATTTACATCGACTCAATGGAAACCATTACTCGTCTGCGAGAATTATCGATAGTGGGATTAAATATTGAAACGCGCCATGGTCAGAAATGGGTTTTTTTTCTTCCTGTGTTTCCAGCATTAAGATGTATATTAAGCGACAGGTAACAGAAAAAGAAATTGGTCAAATGTTGTGTTGTGGTTACTGGACCCCCCCCCCCCCGAAAAGCATTAGATTGTGTGCCTGCACGTCTGAGGTTTGGGGTTCGAATCCCAGCTGCTCGACAGTGCGCCTGACACGTCTGACGATGAGGACTTCAAAGTAAACTCCAGCAGGAAGCAGACGAGATTATTTCCTACTTTTTGCCCACATTTTATTCTGATATATCGCTCTTTTATTTGCTAATCGTGTTGAACAGCTGAAGAGGAAGCTACATGCACCAATGCATCAGCTAATAACGTTTACTTTTCTCCCTTGAATTTGTGTTAAAGAAAAAAAAAGTTACTTTAAATTTTTAGTGGAAAAATTAAGAGCACTCTCAGTTCGACAATCGGTATGTTCGCTTTGATTCATTCCTCTGAGAAAAGAAGAGTAGTTTTTATGCTTGTCAGTTGTACGTTTGGAGCAAACTCCCTAAAATCATCGATCCCTTAGAAAGTTCTGAAAGGCTATACTCAGAGTCAGGAATATTTAAAGTTGCCTCTCAGTCTGCCTGGAGGAGGGATCGCTGTAGCAAGATAGCTCAGCGATTAGGTGACAGGATCCAACCGAAGTATGGGGAGGAAATCGTCTAGAAAGTGATAGAAAACAGCACTCCGTTTCTAGCATCTTGCCAAAATTAGGTCATCATCGTTGTGATTTCCCCCACTGTGGGATGGGAGATCCAATCATCTCTCAGGACGAGAATCTCCATGGTGATGACCTAATTTGGCAAGATGGCTGCTAGCGAAACTCGTCAGTTTTCTCGAATCACTTCACTGACTGAAACTATCGTATATGTCGGTTGGTACTGAAGTCCGCACGTTCGTGAAATTAAAACTTGCCTGGTCTCAACTGACCCCGTAGCTGACCCCCAATCATTCGCCTACTAAGAATTAGGCCTACCCGAACTCATCTCCGTCCGTCAGTGAAGTTACCTCAAACTACCCGAAGGTCCCGTAGATGATAATGAATTAATGATCATCTTATTGGTGGCATCATTTTGAACGATTACCAGGTAATCAACTCGTAATGAAAATTGACAAATTGGTCACATTTTGACTCGAGTATATGAAGGCACTCCACTAATAGACATACAATGTAGATGGATATGTGCATGTCCTTCGAGTTTTTACTCCTATATCTCGCTACCATTATCAGTCGTTTAACGAAGTTGGCAGCAGAATTAATTATCTCATCCCGAATGAGAAACCCGCAGGACTATACCGCTACTAGGAGGCGCTGTGAACGGTTGTGCCTTTTTCGAGGTCTCGGTCCGTGTTGCACTGCGTCAAGTTTGACGTCTTCGGTCCAGTCGCTCTCACACAGCGCCGACCTGTGGGGATAAAAAGTTTTGCCGGTGTAAAGTTTTTCAGTGTTTCCGTGTGTCAGTGTTCCCCCTATTGTTCTGGAAACACTGGCAGATAGATCGACACATTTCTCTGTGTGTCCCCTATTGTCGAGTCGCAGCTTATTCCGTCAGACAATACCAGGGGAACACTCGCAGATGGGGAACGCTCGAAAACGTTACACCGGTTCCTCATTGGATGAGTCAGTGACGTGCCGAAAGTATTTTGTAAACACCAGGTTTCGTTTGTTGCTGGTTTACTTTGAGATGATTCCTCATTCCCTGGTCATTTTCTCCTCGGTAGTATCATACAAGTGTACGTGTCCCCTCCTCAGAAACAGAGGAAAGTCATGTCACTCTCTGAACTGACGTGACTCTACCTCTTCAGTTATTTTCATGGCCTCAAATATCGGAGATTGATCGCCGAATTCATTTTGTTGTAGATAGCTCTAAGTTCAATATTATTCATCCCAAATGTTGGAAGCCCGTATGAGCAGGAAACATCAGCTGGACGGGATGTGGTACTTGGACTAAAAACAAAATACTGGTGCTAATCGATCATACGGTTGAATGAATGTGGAATGATTGATCTGCCAACACAAACCATGTGATGGATGGTGATGGTCAAAGTTTGCTTTTAAACCTGATAAAAATACAAGAAATCCAACAAATTCAAAGAATCAGAAGAGCTCTGTTTTACCCATTTGAAAAATTGACATCTGTTTGAGAGAATCGTTATCAACAAGTCAACAATTCTCGAGAAAAGCCTTGATAAACTTCAGCAAATCCTAGGGTCAGGTGGGCCTTCAATGATTGGTCCAATTGTCATCACGTGATCTGCTCATTCGCACCTCAATGAAAAGAAGAGTTCGTCTTCACACCCCGGTAGCCACAGATACACATCTTGTTGAACATATCGCAGGTATCAAAGATTAAATTCCCATGTGCTAAACTTGCTCCACAGAAGGTAAAAAACGGATTTTTTGTGCAAATACCAACGTTGCTTCGAATGAGTACTTGTTTCTCGTGATAGTCTACCCGTTGAGAGTTTGTTTAGAGAATGTCCGCTATGCCCAGAGGGAGTTCTCTTCATACAGACACCATCACCAAATTACACCCGATACGCCAGGAATGGCAAAAAGTTCAGACCTTGTTGAAGATTGGCGTTTCCTCTTCCGTGTCTGTTGGTTGGGTGGGGTGGATCCGAGCCGTGGATTCCCGTCATAAAACACAAAAATCTGAGGATTACTGACTTGGCACGATTCGTTAACATTGACAATTGATTACAGATAATCACATAATCTCTTTCTGTGTTGGAGGATGCGCATGCTTCTGAGATTCTACGGCCTGTTGTGATAAGGACTATAGCTACTGTGAGGTACCAACAATATTCAGAGGTAGGCCTACCACCAATCCTGACCTAGATTCCGCGGTACCACCAATCCTGGCCTAGATTCAGAGTACCGCAAATCCTGACCCAGATTCAGAGGCACCACCAACCCTGACCTAGATTCAGAGGTACCACCAATCCTGACCTAGATTCAGAGGTACCACCAATCCTGACCTAGATTCAGAGGTGCCACCAACCCTGACCTAGATTCAGAGGTACCACCAACCCTGACCTAGAAGAGTCCGAGCAGTTCCTTCGCTTGTCGATTTTCTATCTGATCTGGCCTTCGTGTTGACTCCCTGGCTTAGATTCAATCACAGTTCCTTTGCATGTCAAATTGAATGTTCTGGACTGATTTGCCATCGATGGTCGTGTTCTTTCAAGAGGCCTATTCAACTCCCTGGGGAGCGTACAACCAAACAGGTTGAAATTCAAGACCAGCGCTGCAGGCTGGCCGAACAAAGACGCCATCTCATCAGTCATGTCAGTAGCTACCCTCTCAAACACCTGGTTGAGGTGAGCCTCCCGCGATGGTCAGAGAACCTAAACACCATCAGCGTTGGAGCTGATTAAACCAAAAGCATTAGAACAGCATCTGGTGAACTTCGGTACCAAAGAGATGGACATCGTGATGGCACTCTCACATTGTTGGTTTCCACACTTTTTCATCTCGTTCCATCAATTGTCCGTCAGTCTGAGTCCAATCTCTTGATGGATATCTTGCAGGGGCATAAATGGGATCACATCAAGCGAGCGATCTGATGAGCTGAATACGAAATGAGATTCACTTGTCTTGGCGTCTTCTTTGTTTGGTTTTGGTTCATTAAGTGACGATCTCTCCGACGAAGCAAAGGGGTTGAGGGAGAACTGTTCCTCTTGTTGATTGGTGACCATTTGGCCTTGGTGCAGGTCAAAGAAATTCAACACTTTCACTGAGAATATCATGAACCCGAAAAACAAGAATCAGAGAGACCTATCGCGAAAGAATGATCTCAATGTTGACCTTATTATGTGAGGAATCATTGGCCTGTAATTAGCAACCAATCTTCAGCTTCTAAAAACAATAGAACGATCTTTTATCATCTCGATGTTTTCCTTACAAATTGAATGACAAGAAGTATACTCAGCGAAATGGGGATAAGAAAGATTTGATGACGAGTTCCGCCTCCACATTCTACCTGTTTCCTACTCTCCATTTTCAAGCCGGGTTTCTTCAGGTTTTACGTCCCGCAGGCCGTGGAGGGACTTTCTTTCACGATGAGCTCTACCGTCTCGGAAATGGTAAAGTTATCATTGAGCAGTCATGCCATCAATATCGCTGTGGTTCTCCCATTATAACCAAGTTCAAGTAGAGGGCTACTTTTGGTAGCTGTATTACCAAAGGTTGTGGTCTGTCGGCCAGGATTTCTCACTCCCCGCTCACTCCCACCAGCCAGTTCCTCCACAACTCTGTCTAGTTTGGCAAACCATACGTCAACAGTGTGTGTGTGCGTGTGGCTTGGGTTTCTGTTATTTTTTGTAATGAGTGTGGTATCGTGTAAAGTGAGGAATGGCCAAAGATCGTAGGTAGGATAAGTACAACATTTATGTTATCATGCAGTGCTATGTAAATCAGACATCCCGATCTTCTGATTAGTATACCGTCCGCATCATGAAGACTGTGGAGGTACTACTGTGGTGATGAGTTCACCTGGTGAAAAACGGACCACCAAAACTACATCAACATCAACTGAACGAAACTCCTCTTCGTGGAGGTAATGAAGTTGCCTAAGTGGGCTGAGTGGGCCTCGGGAAAGGCAGGCCACTCCTCTTACGGTCCTAGCATAAGAGCTCCAGGCATTACTTGGATCTGTTTGTTGGTCGATGGGGAAAGGGATGCAGGGATAACCCAAGATGGGCCCCTACCTTTTACATCGGTATGAGTACGGAAGTGATTGCCTTCCAAGTTGAGTGGAAAGGTTAATGGCATGGTCAACATTGATGTGGAATAGGTGGGGACTCAACTCTAATCCCTGTGGAACACGACTGGCCAAAACATTAGACCTGGAAGTGAGCAATCAGTTGACTGTGTTCTCATCATAGATGATGAATAAGTGGGGACTTTAAGGTGATCCCTGTGGAACACCACTTGTCAAAACAACAGTCGGCATGGAAGCCATGATGACAACAATGAAGAAACGAGCTGCGGCAGTTTTTGCAGCCCGTTGTTACCTACCATATCAATCATTTAACGTTTCCTATGTAGACATCATTTTAATCATGCCGTCGGCTATACCATCACTAAAAAAAGTCAATTACTGAGTCGGAAGCTGCATGTATATCAATGAGATATTAGCTCTTGATTGCTGTGACTTGTTTTTCAACAAGGAATCACTTGATAATAAAAGGTTCGTTGAAGGTTTTCACTCTCTAGAAAGTCTATCACGAGGTTGATTCAGATGATTGGCTGTATGATGAGAATGAACCAATTAAGACACCTTTGGAGTGTAAACAGTTGGTGATTATGGCGAGTAGAATTGCCATGTGAAGATTTTACCAAGTCAAACTGTGGACGAGAGGAAACAAGTTTTGTTTTGGAAGTCGAAGCCATGTCAGGGCCATGATCGTGGTGTTTGTTGGGGTGGAGGTAGCAAAGGGATTAGGCCAAGGCCATGGTGTAGCCGAGTGGGGCAATGGGTATGCTATTGAAAAAAAAGGGGAAGAGTCCAAGAGAGTCGTCAATAGCTACGACCGCTATCTGCAGGCGAAGTGTAGCTGTGAGTAACTCATCTGGACGCGAGTTTTAAAATCTATCTAGGATTTCAAAGCTTACCATTCGGATGAAAGTGATTTGCACGGGAACATGGTTTGAGTGTTGTGTTTCACTCAGGCCACATGGCAAGGTAAAACAAGCCACAGAACCGAGTTGTCTGCATTCAAAAAAAACTCGTTCGACAGAGTGGAAAGAGAGAGGGGGATTATTATACGAGATTGATTTAAAGAGAAATCATTTGTGGCGAGAAATATCTTAAGCTTTGAAAACAGCCGTGGATTCAAAAGTTATAGTGTGTTCCACGACTGGGGATACCCATCTACAGCCCTGTTAGCAATCCGTCATGCCACTACTTCCTGGGGGAGCAGGGCCGTATTTAAAGGGGGTGAGGGGGCAGTTGCCCCCCTGAACCAACCAAAAAGCGTGATTTTCATGCGGATTTTGGGCAAAAAACGGCAAAAAGAGGTCTTCTGTCCCCCTGAGAGGCTCCTGCCCCCCCCCCCGGACCAAAAAGTTAAATACGGCCCTGTGGAGGGATTTCTTCGTACACGAGGGGTCGATTATGTAGAATGAAAATGTAGTAATGAGTGAGAGCCGACGATCAGCCGTTTACAGGCTTACATCCTCAGGTTGGTGCTTGAGAGATGAATGGCCTAAGTTTGAGTTCTACCAGCTGAGGAAAGCCGAGGGATGTTATGGCCCATTCACATTGAACTGTGGGATGTAAAAACCAGTTGGAACGTGTGGATAGTACGCCAGTAATTCTCAATGTGTAGAGCAGAAGGCAGCTGTAAACCTTTATCATGAAATACTCACAGTTTTTATTATCTTTCCTCGGCAATTTGGTGAAGTTTGTTTGTAAAGTTCTTTCAAATTTACCGACATTCTGCATGCTTTAATGTGATAGTTATTACCTGGGTTGCAGACTATTAAATCGATTCCATTTTGTGTTTGAAGGAAGGTTTAGAAATACCACATGTACCATGACCACATGTACCAAGACCACATGTACCATGACCACATGTACCATGACCACGGGGAAAGAAAACGGTGACACGGTGACTTTAAAGGGCCACGATATTGCCACTTTTGATCGGCAGCCGGCGCCACCGGCGGTGATTGCGTCATTCTCCAATACCGTAGTTGCATTTCGCCCCAGTGACACTGAGTGTTGTACATTACAATACGATACATACGTGGATACCCTAGAAACGAGAGTTACACTATATGGGGCGGGGTTGATAAGCAGTAGCTTAACAACGTTGTCAATAGAGGTCTCCCTAAGAACAGGAAAGAGAAGGAATCACTGCCCCTTTAAAAACGCCTGTTGCGCAACATCAAAACTTCGCTTCAGAAGTATTTGTTTGTATTCGTGTCTGACAGTGAAAGTAATTTTGTTTGTCGGTTTGAAATATTGCCACAATAGAAGGTCATCGTTTTGTGATAGATGCAATATGACGTCTTATCTCATAAGTTCATCGATCAGAAAAGTTTGAATGCCGCATCAATCTTTTCTTATTCCAAGGCCAGTCAGTTTTTTACAAGTTTTTGCGACTCTAGTGATAAATGTTGTTTCCCATTCTCTCGTCGTGTTCGAGAATTTACTTGACGCAGTTTTCATGTCTCCACTGAGGGCCGTATTCACAGGTCACACTTTATCCTAAAGTATAGCTTAAGTTGAACTTTCTCAATGCTTGTAAGACTTTAATGAAAGTGTGACCCGTGAATACGGCCCTGAATGTTTCTGCCATAAGACCAGCACAAGTGATATCGTGATATCGTGGCGGTCTGCAATATGGAGACATCAAGTCACGAAGCGTCACCAAACCATCTCTCAGACAAGATACCGTGGGAATATTGTACGAGAATCACATAACATTCAAAAACCACAAAACGGAAACTAATGCCCAGGACATCATTTCCGTTTATATTTCCGGTATGCGGGAAGAGTAAACTGGTCGCTCGTCCTAACCGTATGTCATCCATCATATCAGTATTGGCTTACAGTGTCATCCTCGTAATTGATTTTTGAGAGAAAAATTCCATCTGACGGTGACGGCCACTATTCTTGGCCAGTCTCAGCATCCTCCCCGGTTATCTTTGCAACCAGAACATTATTAACAAGATGTTTTTGAGTTTGTAAGAATGTGTGACTGAGTTTTATTGTCGTCACGAACAGTGTCTGTCCGTGTCAATAAGTGCATTGTCAAGGGCCAACACAGTGCCTTGGCTTCGACCCTTTGCACTTACAATGTGAATATTTTGTTGATAAAATCACGATACAATACAAGAGCCAGTAGCTCAAATAATTAAAATTCTGCTCGACAATACTAAGTCTTTCCGGGGATGCTTCAGTTTAGGTTAATTTTAGACTGTTTCCTAAATGATACTCAAAACGGAGTAGGCGTTTTGGATTCATGTTGGTGAATATGTCACAATGCGGCATGTTTAGAGACAATCAATGACAAGTTAAAATAGACACCAAACATTCAGGTTCAATACACTGTTATTTCCTAGGCCCTTCTGTTTGAACTCTGTTTACTGCGTGCAGGAAGCTACAGTGATCTGTAGTTGAGCTGCTGTAGTTGATACATGGTCATTTGGAGAGTCGAAGTCACTGGAATGAGAACTTTAAAGCCCCACTGTATTGATATGAAAAACGCAAATCATCGCCGCGATTCTCGCACGACGTCAGCGTATTGTAAAATGTACTACACTCTGTCAGAATACATTAGAGCTCTCCCTGCAGTTTTTTCCAATGCGTGCTGAAAACTAGGCATTGATTCTGTGAAGTGCGTATCAGGCAAGCATTTTGGGGACTTTCACGAGGCTATGGGACCTCTATGTGCACTCTCCTAACTTTTTGAAAATATCGTAAAATTCAATACTGTGGGGCTTCGATGCCCAGGTCAAT
>NMRB01000719.1:146609-158560 GCA_002633025.1 Notospermus geniculatus
TTGTAAACGATGTGCTTTCATCTTTCATTAATCAGCTAATTAAGCAAACAATGAGACCCCCCATTTGACTTTTTCGTCATAGATTTCTCGGCAACAACGCGACTGGGACCTGGCGTTTTATCACCAAATGTTGGGGAATACATATGTGCAGGTGCCGACGTTGAGATAATTTGCAAATTCTAATTCTTAGTAATGATAATTATGTAATTTGTGCCAAAAATTGGTCAAAAATGAACTTTTTGAATATCTCCCGAATCCTGTTGAATAGTGAAAAAATCTCAACGTCGCGCCCTGCGCACAAATATACTGCTGCCAAATGAAAAGAAACCACTGAAGTGCGATGCCTGATGGACGAGAAAAGTCTTCCCAAAATTTTCATATTTTGGCCTAAACACGCCTACGCTTTTCGAAATACGCGGGCTATTAAAGTAACCTCCTTATTGTCATTAAAATAGGCCTATGCGCACGGACGCACAGGGTGTACAAAAGCATTGTGCTGGACAATATTTTTGAAAGAGTGTAGGTTTTGGCAACGAACCATGATCAGCTTGTCCTTGACGCCTAATTTTATTAACAATACGTGGTTATTCATAAATAAGACGGTTCAACCTTCGACCGCCGCACTAAAACGGCGCTGTATGTTTCCACTACCGCCCCCTTAAGTGTGGCACGTTCTACTGTCTTCAGGAATTAGTGCCCCTGAACGTGAAACGACGATTCGAAAATACAGTCACTGAGGGTGACTTCTCGCTGAGTGTTCTCGTGTTGGAGCATGAAATGTAGTCTGGTGAATCAATGGATAAGTTGATGGCGTACCCTGCTTCCTCGTCAACGAAATGGATGGAAGCTTTTTATGGGTATAAGTATCCCTTGACAGGTTGAAGAAGGTGCCTCTATATGTAATAACACCTTCGCTCTTACCTGGTTATCGGCCTGCTTCAGACAGACAGACGGACAGACGTTAAGAACGTGATCTCTCACCTCACATGACACGTGCACTTATGTATTTTTGCTTGGTTTGTCATCTGGTTGCTGTCTGGTACTTAAGCCACTCAGCCAATAATACAACATAGGTAAGCGATAAGAAAGATGTCTGAAGGAACCAGAAACACACAGATCTTCTCTTTCATTTTTTGCTCATGCTTGAGTTACGAAACCAGGTTTATCCAGCTTCCAGGTATTAAGAGATGTTGGTGGATAATTTGAAAACAAACAAACCATTGACTCCAATGATGACTTAACAAGCACGCAGAATGGGAGACTTCCTGTCGTTAGAGGACACCACCAGTTAGCGGTCCTAGAACGTCAGAGAATTGACGTCACTGACAAGATGCACGCCATGACGTATGATGAGGCGGCCTCTAACGGCAGTAAAACCAGTAAAGATTAAGCCTGTCTCCTTCAACACGTGACTTCCGATCGTTATGCCTAAGACCTCTTCTCTCGTTTTGACCGACATATTTCAATCGGTACTTCAACCAGAGAGAAAGTCTTTAAAGGGTACGGAGACAGTTCGCTTTCGGGCCCTTCTATTCCCTACAAATAATTTTATCGCTCTGCGACCCCAGCCTTTGGCATATCTAAAACCCAACAACATATCGTATCATGTCCTTCAGAAGGATAGAGAATACGTCTGTGATATACCCGTCACGAATATCAATATGAAGTCATCAGCTGGATCAAAAGGTTTGTCCTCCTCGGTGTCGCTCGTGTATCAGTCTGTAGACGTTGACGTGTCCTACACCTTGGACAGTCATCTTCGTCATTGACCAGAAAGAACTGGGTACGGGTATTGCCAGGGGTATTGCTGGTCTTGGGAATGGGGCTGGGGGAACCAGAATGAGGACACAGCCTACTCCATACTCGTGGTTTAACAATCTGTGTTTGGCCGCAAGGTGGCAGCATCAGGTGTGTGTGTGGGACACAAATGTCCAGCTGAATCGGGCTTTAGGAAGATTCTCTGCGATGCTCAAGTATATCTTGAATATCTTAAACACGGTGCCACATCCCATGGCGTCTAATCCCATTCTTGTTCGTATTTCATGTTCAAAATGTAGCAAACAAAGTAGCACAGTTGTTAGGCTATCGAGGCTGATAATGCTGTGTGGGAAGCGGGAATAAAATGTACTGAGTGAACTTGCCCGGCTTGGTGTTCTGTAA
This sequence comes from Notospermus geniculatus, assembly GCA_002633025.1. Taxonomy (NCBI): domain Eukaryota; kingdom Metazoa; phylum Nemertea; class Pilidiophora; order Heteronemertea; family Lineidae; genus Notospermus; species Notospermus geniculatus. The sequence continues at coordinate 148,770 of NMRB01000719.1, forward strand.
AACTCGACCACTGTGAAGTAAAATGCGACCGTGGTGAAGATTTGATAAAGATGAAAATAAGGAATGTGGGGAAATGTTCTCAATGAATCGAATGAAGAACACGCTCGACATTTTATCCCGACAGGGCGGCGCTGCGAGCGCTTGTGTTCCAACATAGCAAAGCGATGCAATGACGTCGCGTCACGACGTCATTGACGCAGCGCAACAGCTCACAGCATCTCCGTGTGGCGGTCGTCTGAAGGTACCTTCATTCTACACAAGGTATGGCATCATCATGTCAGTCATGCATGTATGGCCTGAGACGGCCAGAGTGTCAGCCTCTGTATTTTAAAACAGAGAACAGTGCCGCCTGTTTGGTACTTTGAAGAGCTCTTTGAATGATTATCTGAATCCGATGGCCAAAACCGAGCCAGCATCGACGTGATATCGGTTGTGAGCCACTCCATCGTCTCCTATAGGATTGACATGTCGGATATTGATGGCACGTGAAGTGTTCGATTCATCTGACAAACCTCCATTCGATCCTTCCTTTCTTCAATACAATGCGTCAATTAATGCACTTCAAATCCGGCATACGTCGCTAAACTTCCGTGTTCTGCAATGGTTCAGCCAGGTTAGGGAGGTACCTTGCCCGTTTCGGCATGGCGTAGAACAACCACATGCCGTTTCGTACGATATTCAGTCCATCTATGCAAACAATGGAGATACATGTACTTCCATCCCAAACCCTCTTGTAATACGTCTTATGACCGACTCCTGCGGTCGGCGGAGCCCACTGCAGGTGGCAGCACCGACGGTGAGCCAGAATGAGGTACTTCTAAAATCCAAAGGGATTTAGGCGCGGCGTTCAATATCCATGGCCTCTGTTGTAACCATCAGTTTTCTCGGACCTGCTACTTTATAGAACTGCACATAGGTAAGCGATAAGAAAGATGTCTGAAGGAACCAGAAACACACAGATCTTCTCTTTCATTTTTTGCTCATGCTTGAGTTACGAAACCAGGTTTATCCAGCTTCCAGGTATTAAGAGATGTTGGTGGATAATTTGAAAACAAACAAACCATTGACTCCATTGATGACTTAACAAGCACGCAGAATGGGAGACTTCCTGTCGTTAGAGGACACCACCAGTTAGCGGTCCTAGAACGTCAGAGAATTTGGGTAAATGTTAAACGCAATCCGCCAGAGGTACAAAATGGTTTTTCAAAGGGATTTAGGGTTAGGGTTCAGGCATTAGGGTTTAGGGTTAGGGTTTAGGGTTAGGGTTCAGGCATTAGGGTTAGGAATAGATCATCCTCGAAAGGGTTTGGTTAGGGTTAGCCATAGATATGTTTTCCGAAGTCCACCAAATTGTACCTCTGGGTGATTGCAATTAACACTTACCGAGAATTTGACGTCACTGACAAGACGCACGCCATGACGTATGATGAGGCGGCCTCTAACGGCAGTAAAACCAGTAAAGATTAAGCCTGTCTCTTTCAACACGTGACTTCCGATCGTTATGCCTAAGAGACCTTTAAAAGGTCTCTTCTCTCGTTTTGACCGACATATTTCAATCGGTTACTTCAACCAGAGAGAAAGTCTTTAAAGGGTACGGAGACAGTTCGCTTTCGGTCCCTTCTATTCCCTACAAATAATTTTATCGCTCGGCGACCCCAGCCTTTGGCATATCTAAAACCCAACAACATATCGTATCATGTCCTTCAGAAGAATAGAGAATACGTCTGTGATATACCCGTCACGAATATCAATATGAAGTCATCAGCTGGATCAAAAGGTTTGTCCTCCTCGGTGTCGTTCGTGTATCAGTCTAGACTTTGACGTGTCCTAGGCCTACACCTTGGACAGTCATCTTCGTCATTGACCAGAAAGAACTGGGTACGGGTATTGTTGGTCTTGGGAATGGTGCTGGGGGAACCAGAATGAGGACACAGTCTACTACATACTCGTGGTTTAACAATCTGTGTTTGGCCGCAAGGTGGCAGCATCAGGTGTGTGTGGTGGGACACGAGATGTCCAGCTGAATCGGGCTTTAGGAAGATTCTCTGCGATGCTCAAGTATATCTTGAATATCTTAAACACGGAGCCACATCCCATAGCGTCTAATCCCATTCTTGTTCGTATTTCATGTTCAAAATGTAGCAAACAAAGTAGCACAGTTGTTAGGCTATCGAGGTTGATAATGCTGTGTGGGAAGCGGGAATAAAATGTACTGAGTGAACTTGCCCGGCTTGGTGTTCTGTAAAACGCGACCACTGTGAAGTAAAATGCGACCGTGGTGAAGATTTGATAAGATGAAAATAAGGATTGTGGGGAAATGTTCTGAATGAATCGTATGAAGAACACGCTCGACATTTTATCCCGACAGGGCGGCGCTGCGAGCGCTTGTGTTCCAACATAGCAAAGCGATGCAATGACGTCGCGTCACGACGTCATTGACGCAGTGCAACAGCTCACAGCATCTCCGTGTGGCGGTCGTCTGAACGTACCTTCATTCTACACAAGGTATGGCATCATCATGTCAGTCATGCATGTATGGCCTGAGACGGCCAGAGTGTCAGCCTCTGTATTTTAAAAAAAACCGAGCCAGCATCGACGTGATATCGGTTGTGAGCCACTCCATCGTCTCCTATAGGATTGACATGTCGGATATTGATGGCACGTGAAGTGCTCGATTCATCTGACAAACCTCCATTCGATCCTTCCTTTCTTCAATATAATGCGTCAATTAATGCACTTCAAATCCGGCATACGTCGGTAAACTTCCGTGTTCTGCAATGGTTCAGCCAGGTTAGGGAGGTACCTTGCCCGTTTCGGCATGGCGTAGAACAACCACATGCCGTTTCGTACGATATTCAGTCCATCTAGATGCAAACAATGGAGATACTTACATCCCAAACCCTCTCGTAATACGTCAGAGGCACGTCTTATGACCGACTCCTGCGGTCGGCGGAGCCCACTGCAGGTGGCAGCACCGACGGTGAGCCAGAATGAGGTACTTCTAAAATCCAAAGGGATTTAGGCGCGGCGTTCAATATGTGATATTTCCATGGCCTCTGTTGTAACCATCAGTTTTCTCGGACCTGCTACTTTATAGAACTGCTTTTTGCTGCTGAGGAGAATTGGACTAAGTCGTTCTCCAATCCAACATGGCTGCTTAGCGTCGGCTAATGGAGGTTAGTCCTTTTTAATCTTTTCAATTAGACGTCATTTGCTTGGTGCAGAGGAAACAGCACCATGAGAGGTTGTTATGGTTATGACCACGGCCAATATGGTGAGGTTTGGAGTGTTATGAGTGGATTCAACTGCTATGGGAAACAATATCGCCCAGCTATCAGATGCGGCGACGGCAACGGTAAAAACGGCCATTAGGAATGTTATACAGCGATAAAGGAAAGCAGCCCGTAGCAGAGCAGAGCCGACAAAGTTCTTCGAAGCTTGGCTGTATGTTGGGCGGGCGGTGGATCTAAGCATGTTCACGCTGGCTGGGGCAGAGTCAAGTGGTTTCCGGCGACTAAATGTTAGGGTTAGGGTTAGGGCGAAGTGATGAGGTCGGAGTGGGAAAGAGGTATTCCGGATTTCCGCCATGACGTCTGCCGGGAGAAATTCCGATTGTGGTCTCCATTGGATATACCCGACGGAATTTTGGTCACTTGTCGATGGATTCTGTGCGGTCAATGCATGGGGGGGGGGAGCATTTTATAGACAGGCGACTTGTGTTGATATCCAAAAACCTGGTAGACTATGGTGCCCCTGCCTGTTCTGGGGACGAGAAGGACCGTGCATCAGAGAGGATTTGAATGTAGGACCTTCTATACTGTCTGACTTCCGGTCCAACTTTTGCTAAAGTACATTGCTAAGGTTATCTTAGTGCAATTTTTTGTATACCGGTACGTTATAAAAAGAAGATATATAGGCGCGAGGAATCCAAAAACTTGCCATAGTGTACATTTTTTTCAACAAACCAGTGATATATAGCATTGCCTCTGTTATTTTTTCTTGCGGTTAGCTTTGCAAAAATGCCGACCTGAAAGTTATTGGATGGCATAGCTCCCCTATCTAAACAGGCCGTCAGAAGACAAACAAAGCACTGTCAGCTTCTCTCTCGCGCTTGCTCGGTGTTCGTTCACTAGCCTACACCAGCTAACCTTTGAGCAATCTCTAGGTAATACCCTTCCAAATATTTGGTTCACGGGCGAGCTATACACAATCATGTATCTTTCATCAAATGCCTTAAGAACAATACAGTCAAATATTTCAAGAATTTCAGGACAACAACCCAAACTGTTGCAACAGCGTCGTCCTGGACCATGAGGTCATTCTCCGGTTGAGTGGACGGCTGGTGTTTGCAAAAACGACAGCAACAACGGATGGGTGTGGCGAAAATGTGGAATTTTATCTGATCGACGTTGTTTACGTTTTCGTTCGTAATTTATAACAAGCAGAGAAGTATGTGTACATGAATATTTTCATCGACGGACGCTTGAGTTGTGGTGCTGAACAGGGCACACACACCAAACGTGACGGAATGTCAAGCTGTCGGGCAGTGCTTCAGGTCAACCATAGGAGAAGTTTCCCGCCTCTCTCTGCTGGGTTCATCATGATCACCAGCACCTAGGACTTATTTGACTGTCGGTCCCCGGCGTTTGGCCGAACAGAAGGATGACGGGCAAAAAGGCGCCAGGAACACTGTATTAAAGACTAAAAGCCGAAGCAGATGTTGCAGCCGTTTCAGGCATATCAGTCTGGGGTATCGTAAAAAGAAGACAGCATGTAACGTTAGCCGCTAGTTAGCGCCTAGCAAGCTAATAGATTATTATGAGTTTGTGTACGTTACTAGTAATTACTCATAATGAAAAAGCGGGGTTTTTGTGTTCAGGGTTGATCGGAGGTAATGTTGTTGGTACAATAGTAAGACTGAAACGTTTGGTTTTTGTCTTTTTCCTCGTGTTGGGTAAATGTTTGGTCCGTGGTGATCGAGGTTGTCAAAAGAGGGAACTGGCGCAGGGGNGGGGGGGGGGGGTCCTTTGATATACAGAAAATAGTGGCGCACATGTACTAATAGACTTAAAGCTGACAAGTCACATTTACGCTGGCATTGGGTAGCTAATGACGGCCCGCCCTCTGCAGTCATAAATAATATTTCGCTGCATATGGTGACGTCATCATCCATCTCGTGGACTATGTGATCATTCACAGGAGGAAAAAGGCATCAGGCGACTGGGTCCGCAGTTCCGTAGGGCCGCGATTTGACCTTCCATCGACGTCCTCCGTATACACATTGTATACGAATATAGTATTCAATGAAGAAGGGCTCTAGTGGCCAGTCGTACGCCTACTGGCAATTAGAATGCTATTGAGTAGAACAGTCAACGTTCCTGACATGGCCGGCTACCTTTGGTTAAGATGGTCAGCTTCCATTGAAGTATCTGTTCAAACCAATATTAGATGAAGTAAATCTGTACGTTTTGTGTGTATTTGATAAATGGGAAGTGTGATAGGCGGTCTTAAATAAATATCCTCAGGGTTTGTTAGACATTTATCATCCTAGATGCTACTAAAGCGCTCAGGTAGGTGGTTGATACATGGCGGGTGAAAATGGTCCGATCATGCATACAATCACGAAATATGATTGGCAGTTCTTACCTCGATGTACAGCATGCGGTGTATCAATATCAGTACTGAAAAGTAGGTCACGCTGACCTGTTTGCAAGAATTAACACTTTTACATCATAAACTACGGCACTTCGATAATGCACAGCCATTGGCTCTTCTCAAACTATGGCGAGAAACCTTTGCTCGTGACTCATGTTTCTGGTGACCAGATATATCATTAAAGTTGCACCGCTAGAAGATAATCCCCTTGTCGTTGACGTAAATGTCACGAATTCGTGTCTATCTATGACAGGTAGAATTCATCATGATCTAGGCCTATCAGTTTTGGCAGGTCTGACGTTTATCCACGACTAAGAGAACTGTTTATCAACTCATATACAGTTTCTGACTCGTCAATGTTGAAAGCTTGGAAAAAAGAGGCAAATATTTTGAAAGAATGTTCCACCGAATGAAAATACGTCAGCACTGTATGAGAGGAATTTACCATTTGGAAAAAGCTTTAGATTCTTCGTGACCGGTTTCACACCGATCGATGTAATTTTTTGCATGTTCTCTTGCCTAAGCACCATTCAATTGAGTTCTCAAGTTCCATACGGTATTTTTAGCCCACTCCTCACGCCATTCACCAGAGTCTTGTCGGTGTCGTCCTGTCTTCTGAAATCAACGTAATAGCAGGCAGAGACCCTGTGACTCTGTTTTGTTAATTGGCATGTCGCTTATAGAGCCAGATACAAATAAATACCGATAGAAAAACAATTTAGGATTTTTTGCATCATCATCTTTGACCCTAAAGTCAAATATGCCACTGTGGAGACTCTTCTTTGACTGGGATAAATAAATGAATATGTTCCCACTTAAAATGTTTGCATGTTTTTTGCTAACAAACACTCATAGAATAATAAGCGTTTGTCATTAATCAAAAGGAAAGGTTTGGATTCGTCTTGATGTGTCAGGAATTCTCAGCCATGCAGCTCGGGTCAACCAGTGCAGTCATTATCCAACACGGTGATAGGCTTGGTGGCCTGGTTTGAGCTCATTACTGTGGTCGAGTCAAAATGATATCTGAGCACCTCTATCTCTGACCCACGTTGTCCCTGGTGACCTTTCTTTATATGTCACCGCTAGCTGCAGCCAAAACATCAGACAGCCACGACCTCATCAGATGAAAGCATAAAAGCATAAATCACACACACCTTCTGTACGTGCACAGGGTCTTTGCCTCTAAACCTCTACCAGATGATGAACTGTACGAGGTGAGTCACTTGCCCAGGGCAGCGAGAGACTTTCACCAGTCGCCAGGCATCGAACACTCAGCTCCTGCTTAAAGATGAGGTTTATGCTGTTTTTCGTGCTTAGCTTTGCCTCTTTTCGCTGCCTCTATCAACTGTTGACGATAACCTGTGTGTTTTACTGATAACACTCTTGTCTAGCCCTGGAAAACTATGTACCGTACGTTTGAGTTGTTGGCATACAAGCTCCAAGATGTCTTGGTATTTGATGCATTTCAAAGGTTGATGGCTAAAGGTGTTCGCTATAACCTTGTAGCAGTTAAAAACCAACAACTTTTTTTCTGAACTTTTGACTGAGAAGACCTGTTATAATGCATCAGTCGTCAAATCTTTAATAATCATTCCCGGGTAATCATTCAACGTATTCAGGACACGCGCTCTATTGTTATTTGAACGCCATGACAGTCACGTGTCCGTCACAACAATACATAGCATGTGCACGTGCACGTGTGTGGTTTCACTTTGGTCTTGCGAAAGTTTCCAACGTATCCTGTTTGTCACGACAGGGAGAGGAGTGAGATCTTTATTGACCGTTGGGTGTCGAGCTATAAGAAGATGTTCTATCCACAGTTTTGTCGTGGTATGAGAGATAATTGGGTATTTCAACAGGTTAGCCTAATCACTGCTACAATTGATCGTGGGATATCGTGGCTGGGCGGGTGGGGAGGACATTTTTACAAGCGGGGAGCTCAATTCATGGTTTCCACGACGTAACTTCAACAATGTCCGCCATTGCTGACGTCGCCATCATGACGCAACTGACGTCGTTCAGTGACGCAAAGCGGGGCTAGACGCGCAACCCAACAGAACGATGTTACGTCGTGGAAACGATGAATTTATAGAGACATCCTCCGATGTTTCATTCCCTTGAAATTTACAACAAGCATGAAGTAATTCTGCAGTAACAAAGTCAGATGTTTGCTGTCCGAATTCCATTGAAATGTGGCGTGATGACACTAAATAACTTGGGCAAAGTTAAATAAACAAAGGCGTAATAGTTAAAATATTATGGATAATTGAGTTAGAGATTCCAGGCCCAGCCATTAGGTTTATCTTGAGTGGGTCACGAGCAAGACCAGGGAAGGTCAGATCTCATGACGCCAAAGATTTTCTCGCCAACTCCACCAAACATGGCGCGACCGAGTTTTTTTTCTGCTGATTACTTCTAGCGCGTACCTTAGTGCACTGGAAAAGTAAGATGGGCGTGTTTGAGGGCTGGGTGGATTCATTTGATATCATTGTTTCTGCAAAGGGACAGTCTTTGGAAGAAACTGAACAAGGGTTTTCAGGATTCAGTTGGCACGCTGAAAAGCGATCTCTTTCCCATCGTCATACGTTTCGTTCCGCATTTTATGATGGCTCGGTTGGTAGAATGGAGACTAGGTGGCGCTGTGAGGAGTTTGGCTGCAAAGGTGTCAAGTCAGGATTCGACAACTGGACCGTTCCGATGATTTCTTTCGAATGGGCCAAATACCACATGCAATTTTTGTATTTATGTCTTGGTAGTGAACATCACGTGTTGGATGGTACGATTGCATTCGCCGTCTTTTCTGCAGCATTGTCCTCGATGGCCGACTAAAGCCTAGTTTATACTTCGACGCAAGACCATCGGCGTCCGACGCACGATTAAAATCTGTACGCCGACATAAGCCTACTTCATTAGGTCGGCGTCCAGATTTTGATCGCGCGTCGGACGCCGATGGTCGTGCGTCGAAGTATAAACTAGGCTTAAAAACAGTTTGAATCATCGAGTATCTCACTTTCTGCTGGCATACAGGACGGAATGGGTGAATAGAGGACATGGTTTTCCTATGTTGTCCATTTACCTTGTACTTGTTGGTATACTCGAAGTGTTGTTAACGCTCGGAATGCGTTGGAAGTCTGATATGGCTGTAATCTACACAAGTACTGATATAGAACATTAACTACAGCAACTTGTTACCCCGCTGAGCACGATCATGTCCGTCTGTTAGCCGACAATACCAACTGCGCGTAAACCAATCCGAAATATCGAAAAAAAAGTAAGATGCTAATGGGAAATATGGCCACTCTTTGAGCGTATTGGAAATATAGGTCTGTCAATTGTCCATCAAACGGAGATACACAAAAAACAAGAACATCATTTAGTATAGAAGACATTACATATTGATTTCCATACAGCCAGTGTAAAAGGAAGAGTAGTCCTGAAGAAAACTGTCCGCTATTATTTTCCTTTAATTTGGCCACATTGTTTTAACTTTATGAAAGATTGCCTTACGACACCAAACCATTTCAACTCTTGGAGATAGTGCCAGGAAGTTTATCCCCAAGGAATTACTCTTGGTTCCCGTGGCTACCACATTTTCGCATTTATTGCTTCTTCAAAACGGAAGCAAAATGATGTGCAGTGAGGCCCGTATGCACCAAGGTGGTTTAAAATTTGGCTTAAACCTAGATTTACTAATCATGGATTAAGCGTGGATTAAATCATCCGAACTTGAACCTGCACCAACCTAGTTAAACCACAGATTAAGTTGTCCATGGTTCATCCATGGTTGAACCAATTTCATAACATAAATAGCTATTACCAATGGATTAGGTCACACTCTGTGGACACGATGTCATTGTAATATGCTGTGGCAAAAATGAATTAATCCAAGTTTAAACCCACCCCTCTACCGAGCAATTGCTTGGGATACCTGTTTCACTATCCGGCTGACTGTAGTTTGGTGAACACCTCCAAGATCACAACCTGTCATCTGGACATGACCTGTGGCGTAAAATCGTAGCGTAAGTAAAAGCCAGCGTTCCTGTTGGAGTTGGGTGTACTCTCTTCTTCTATCCAATCCAAAATTACATGTACCAAAACGTTCTCCTTGGTGAAGCGGTATCTTTTGTGGAAATCAC
>NMRB01000719.1:158618-244054 GCA_002633025.1 Notospermus geniculatus
CAGAAAAATATTCCGAAAATTGATGATGGGAAAGCTGAGTTGATCGTAACTGAAATAAGAAACAAGTTAATAAAGAATAGTTCCTACCTTATATATCTAGCCGGTCACTTCCATTGATGCCTGCTCGAGGTATATATCCACTGGTAACGTGACATACAGAGATCGTGATGCCTCGTGTTTGAAACCTTTACTGAGAGAGAATGATGAACGAACCATCAGTCTAACTGACGACTTACGGTGACGTCACAGCCACACCGCGGGAAATCTTCACCCAGCAAGCTCCAGGCTGAGGCTGGCGGTTGTAGCGTGGCTCGTACTGATAACACACAAGTTGGTGTGGCGAGAGCGAATCTATCTTTCACTGTGTGGAGTGTGTATTGAATCGTTGGCGAAACAATTCATCTGATCATTCCTGCTCAACTACAAAAGTGTTATGATCATGTCTCAATTTGTTGGTTGATCTCTGCATGTGCTAGGACCGAGGGTGTCGAAGCAGTTGAAATGGTTGCCAGCTGCATCACTGGTAACCTGACGGGCCTTGATGGTTGCCAGCTGCGTGGCCCACAGTTCGGTGATCGGTGGAAGTGGCTCTACCAGCTCATGCAATCAACACGTTGACGGTTTGGTGGCGGTGGTTGCCATATAGGAAGCTATTTACTCCTTCGACTGAAGTGATCAGCTGTGTAGATAATATTCATGTAGATATATGTAACCCCACCTATATCACTATGCTGGCAGGGTTGTTTATATTTGACTTTCCTGGAGTAAACGTTTTAAAGGCGCTCAGGAACAATCAATCATAGGTTTACCTTTCCCAAGGACGACCTCAAAGAAACTGGATATCGTGTATCCTTGAAGAGAGATTATTATAATTTGCTGATTCAGCGAATTCTTGTCGTGACGTCACGTGATGACGTCATTGACGCGCTGACGTCATGGAGTGACGTCAAGACAAGAAACCGCTGAATCAGCACCAAACAGGAGTCGCCCTTCTCGTAATCGAGATGGTTTCTCTGTTCCCTTTCTGACTGGCCCTTGTAAGAATGTGACCAATAGGTGTCGTGGCAGTGCCCAATACAAATTTGAAGGACGAAGGCGAGGAACTTGGATACTAGTATAGTAACGGCTGTCCCTGTAAAAATCTTGACGTCCACGAGATGTTCTCCTCGTTCGGTTGCTAATGCAACAATTTGAGTTCTTCACCTGCTATTAGAGTTGTGCTGTTATCATAACTGTATGTCTAGAACAACTTGAGACCGCATCTTGTAACCGTGTGACGCCATGTTTGAAAGCCGTGTTTTTTATTGGCTTCGTTACTGCTGGTCTCCAAGGCGGGTCTCCTCCTTGTGTGGTAGGGGACCGAAGGAGAAGTCATGTTGATAGGTTCAAGATGCGAACGCCGTCGCACACACTCATGGCGAAATGGATGATTCTTTTCTGACCAACATTACATTCTCAATGGGCTCTCCACCAAGCACCAGATGGCGCAGTGGTGAGACGTAGGTGGAGTAGATGGGGGCGCGGTGCAGACACCTCTGCAGAGATCTGTCTTTCCCTGAACGGGAGGAAACGGCTCTGAACCAACCGGAGGGCTGGTTCGATCGCACCGCCATCTGATTGGACAGGAAGAAACTGAACAACGTGTCAGTCTCTTTCGTCGGCAAGTTTGCCTTATGTTTTCCCCTACCCCTTTCGTCTTCTCTCGTTTATTGAGGCAGAATGTAGTTATACCCCCACGGCACTCGGAGATAAATCTCAACATCTCATTTAGAGAAGATGGCCTCTCTTCCCGTAGCGACGGTTCATCGTCACTATTTTCACAACACACAAGATAAACAAGTGTAGATGAGGATATGGTCGCATTAACCATTGATTTTTTCGATATTTGCCGGCAGAATTTGTTTAAGTGATTAAAACAACGGCCGAGGGGCTAATAAACTCATACATTCCTGCACTCAAAAGAATGAAAAAGGAATATTCGAGAGGTTGTCGGGTTAAACACTCGCTGGAGGACATTATAGATGGTGGTTTTGCGTTTTACTACTTGCCTCGACAAAGACCCATACAAAGGAAAATAGTCTATGCTCTGCCGAAGAATGGGCGGTTCCCATCGGCAATAGAGGTTCTTCACTGACGTCACAAGGGTCACGTGACTGCAAAGAATCAGCCATGTTGGCCGTCAGATGGCAGGCGACGACGTCAAAACTGTCACGTCATGACATTTTGACGCCACGATCTGTGTGTTGATGCTGGTGTTCATGCCGTAAGTAACCTTGCCAACCTCTTACAATATGAACATACATTATGCTTCATCTTCCAACAATTAGCCTATACATGTACATGTACTACACTCATACATTTGTGTCGTCTAAGTGCGAACATTTCTCTCTGTGATGAATGAAAAAACGTCAAATTTCACTATGTCCAAATTGACTGTCTGGTCCAGTCAATATATGAAAAATACACCCTCAAGCCCTCCAAAAATTGCTACAAATGGTTTGTCACTTGATTCTGTTGCATTAGGTGCACTTTCTGACATACTAAAAGCCTACCGAAATCTGGTCACAAAATGTCCAGCCATTCTATCAATTGCGATTTACCCACTACTCAGTTGAACAAAAATAACGAAAAATTTCTTAAACAGAGAAGGCAGGTGTACAGAAAGACTGACGTGATATTTAGAAATGTTCAGGTTTATTGCAAGTGTTAACGATCTATGATGAAAAACAAAAAATAACAGCGGGAGTCAGTCCACAAACAGGAACATCCGGTTGGAAAAACTCATCACAGCGAAGTTCGTCAAGGGTTTGTGTGAGCGTAGTCGGAGGGCGGAGCGATGTCACAACCCTTGGTAGTCAAGATGCATGATCCTGTATCCGATATCAAAACTGAAATCAAATTGATTAAAAGATTAAAAAATGGTGGAGGGGACGTTTTAAGCATGAACCCTAAACATGCAACCCGTTCTCTTGTGAGGGGCGAACCACTCGTGGAACGGGCATTAACCTTCCACGTCGTGTTAGATTTCAATCCCACTCTTATGTCCACTGTAAGACATAACGTTCTTGGTTTGTATTGTGACAAATGAACAATTATTTTTGCATCTTCATCTTCATCGACAGAGCATGAATCCACAATTTTCTTCCCAATTTGATGTCTTCTGACGTTGGGCAGAATTACAAGCTAAGGTTACACTTGTTTGAAAATACCCGTGTTTTGTCAAACCCGTGTGTATACGAAAATCCCGGCGAGAGGTCACACTACTACATTGTAGTTAACTAGCCCGACGACAGTTGCGCTGCATGCATTGACTCTTCGGTCATTTCTGTATTGGCACACATTGTTGGAGGCGCGAAAACGACGTCACTTAATGGCTGCGCCATCTGTAGCCGTGCGAAGAACTAACGTAAACACGTAGACCGAACACTGTCCTGATCAAAAATACTAGGACAGACGCAAGCAAATGCATAAAACCATCATGGCGGCCGCTGGTCTATATTTTGTTCGGGAGAATGCATTGCTGTAGAATGCTGTAGAATGACGTCACGAGCCGGAATTCCGGCTCAGATCATTTGGTTTCACCGGTCTTCGAATGCAATAAAGCTGCCCAGAAGACCGGGTACCAGTCTACGTAAACACGGGGATTTCGAAAAGCACGGCGAGCTTGCCGTGTCTCAAAAACCCATATTTTTCAGACACGGGTTTCTGGAAGCCCGGTGTAATTCATAGGTGTGACCGCAAAAAAACCCGCGGATTTTATGTAGTGTAACCACGGCTACTACAACCTCGTTCCCAGGGGTCGTTCGCTTTCTGACAATATGGCTCATATCAATAACACGCCTCCTGGATTCCGTCCGACAAGACAGTTCGATAATAACAAAGTCACGTGACCGGATGACGGGAAAGGAGGGAACTTGGGTCGAGAGAATCTCTCCCGGCGTTTTCCTAGTTGTACGCATCCATTCTTACAATTCGTATTGTGTGCCATTTTTTGCCACAACTCTTAGCAAAATCCCCCCACGTCGGTCTTTCTTCTTATTCCTCGTTTGCTCAGGACCGGGAAAGGGCGGTTTCGTCGTTCTTAAAATAGATTCCTTTGTTTCAGAGTCCGGTTGTGACAAAAATATTCGTAACAGAGTTCTCTCTGCTGCCGACGGATATATTCTATTGTCTTCTTGAAGTCACTGCTTGGCGCCAGGAGCCTGCAGCGCTGCAATATGAATTGTTTCCCATGCGAGTCTCTCCCGTCTCCCATACACATGCAAATTTTGGAAGATTACCATAAGCGATATATTTGATGTTGGTTTCTTATGAAAGGAGTGTGATATCAAGCGGCTGCATTGAAAATGACAGTCACGATCAAGAGCTGTTGAACTCATACGAAATAAAATGGTGTCCCGTGGGATTGCTGAAGGCATGAACGTGCCTGGATAAACCAAGATTCTAGGCCTATTGCTATAGAAACTGAAGACTGAGATTATAAGTCTATTGCTAACATCACAATCCTTGTTCCACCATGTATTCATAATACATCTGGTGACACTTTCACCAAGGGACGATGTTTCCTGACACACCAGTTGATGTGCTCTCGCAGAATGGATGAGGTTGAACTAATCGACCACTTCCGTGAACAGAAACTACTCCGGAAGATAATAATCATAGGGCCGCTCACGCTGGACATGAGGTTGATCCGAACACGGCCTACAGGCACACCTCATGGCCACCCCCAGTGTTTTTCTGTGCATCCTCCCTTGGCACGTCATATCCACCGCCCTTTTTACTATTCTATAAGGTTTACAGCACGTACAGTGCGTCACCATGTGCAGGTTCTCCACCATGTGGTCATATATTCCGGAACTGACCTTGAATGACATATGCCACCACATGCGAAGGTCAACACCCGTCGTGACCTACATCCGGGCATTGTAATCGTCATGAATAATGGATGAGTACGACAGTTATTTTTGTATCTGTCATGTCTGTGTGTCTGATCGTTGGCATATGACGTATATATTAGGATCATACAGATCAACAGACGTAGCCGTACCATTGCTGTCATGGTGCTTGCTTTTGACTTCTAGAATCTAGAGATCTGCAAAGAAAGAGGTAAATATTGTATACTGACGATGGGCTGAATTCATAAAAACTAGCATTTACTTTTTCTGGGCTTTGTCTTGAAGAGGTATTTATAAAATTTCGCTTTTGCTTCATAGAACAAGCAACTCCCTACAAGAATTAGCAAAAGCTTTGTCCTGCGAGCATTAGCTTCATCAGATAGAAAATCTTGGTTGGCTTTATACATATGAAAAGGTCATTAGGTTAAGCAATTGATTATGAATATGTTTGTGCATGAGCAAATTCTTTGGCTTGTGCTTCTCCTTGAAAAGCAAAAGCTTGGCCTTGGGGCTTTGGCTTGTAGCTTTTGCTATGTTTTATAAATTCGGCCCATTAAAACCAGCCAGAGCTACACATTATAGGCTACATGCTTGTAAGCAAATCGTACTTGAGACCGGCGGAACCTCCTTCATGGCAGTCAGGGAGTTTAACCCAATCAAACATCCTGGCCTCGGCGAGGTGGCCAAACTGGAAACAAACCGCCCCAGAAACCTGTTTGACCTAGAGTGTTCGTACGCGGTACATAAGTATCTTGATGTTCGTTCTCCAGCTGAAGTTTATGCGTGTAATCCTCCACTCGTAACAGATGTAACTCGGTAGGATGGATTTGAATTGAAATCAGACCCATTACTTGATAGGGAGCTTAGTGAGCCCTATACCCACTCTTATACGAGAGTACGAGAGTCCAGGGGTAGCCGCATAGAAACTCCGCTTGTGCTTCGACAGCCTATCGGTGTGAAAATTCATGGAAAAAGGTACAGCACTATCGGCAGATGGGCTCCGCTAGCGTTAGCGCAGTTTCTATGCGGCCACCCCTGGTGACCTTTTACCGGCGTTTAATTCGCCAAAATATCGTCTAGAATTTGAATTACAGGATGGTAAGGTTCCGTAACGGACACTTAGTGATTTCATGTCTCTGAAGAAAACTAAAACTTGATACAGAATAGGCCTACTTGAAGTTTCTCTCTACCTACCTGAATCTCCTAGTTACCCTCCAATCCGAGAAATCCACACGATATTTTCCTCTGGTAAAGAAATATGACAAAACCTTTCATGAATGACGTCCTCACGAATCCTTTTTTAATTACTTATACTGCCAAAGATAGTTTATCAACAATTATCCTCTTTAAAAAGATGAAGATAGTTCCAATACAATTACGGTCGTATCCAAGTCGCCAAGGAGAAATCAGTTAGAATGAGATGAGATCCTCTTGTCGTCTGCAGAGCCCTTCTCAACCTTTCCCTCAAGTATGAGGCCCAGAGCCCTTCTCAACCTTTCCCTCAAGTATGAGGCCCACGAATATCGTCTATTGTGTTCTCACTCCTTCCCTCTGAAAGTCCGAATGCGTTTCTCTGGCCGACGGCGATGAGATCTGTTGACAATAGGTGCTGACGATGGTTGAAATATATCGGCCACCACTTCCAACTAAAGAAAACGAGCCAGGCCCCTTGTAATAGTACATGTAGTATCCTTTCACCAAGTTTGTCTTCGCCCCAAGTTTCCTGATAGACTACTCGCAGTCCTTAGAAACAACATGCCCCCGAGTCCAGATACGAAAAATCGTAAGGAAGTCCAAAAACACGTGCAAGGCATCCGCGGGTTAGTAATGTGACGGTGAAGAAAGATGTTCTGTATTGTGTAATGAACTGGCAAAGTGAAAGAATAAATAAATGGCTTGAGATCCGCCCACGACGTGCCTCTAACAAGATGACGGCCACTCTCATCCAACACAATTGTTAAATGATCGAGTGATTGTTGTTTAAAGATTATATCATTTGGCGTGATTTGATGGCGGGGAAGAGGCTTTTTATTTAGCGCGACTGCTGTAAGTGATGACTTCAACTGGAGTTGATTGTCCTCACACTTGCTGTAGATGCTTCTTTGATTGCTTGTAGCCCATCTTCGGTAAATCGGAAAACTGTTGAGTTGAACAAGTTATAAACCAAATCTCTTCCTCACATTTGGACAGTTTCTACATGATGTTTTCCTACTCCGAGTGTTTCCTGACTTAAGGCCACATACACCATGCTCGACACTTTCAGTAGAGTGGTCCTGGACAGCTTCTCGACATCAAAGGAAGATTTTGAGTAAAACACTGATTTATACCAAATGATTACGACCCAGGTTATAATTCGGTAGACGTGATAAATATCACCATCGCGGGCACGTCTTTAGCTGTCATAAAGTGCAAGTCTTAAACGAACTGAAGTCATAGAAATACAAATCAACTAATTGATCATCATGTATATTTACATGTATTCTTTTAATCAGAATATGAGGACATTATCCGGGTGACTTTTTATGAACATCAAGTCGAATGCATGGCTCAGATATTCATCGTTTCCACGATGTAACTTCAACAATATCCGCCATTGGTGACGTCGCCATCATGACGAAAGCCGGGGACAAACGCACAACCCAACAAAACGATGTTACGTCATGGAAACGATGAATAGATTTATTATAACAACCGAGAGTCCACTTTCTCTTGCTCCATCGAGGTTCAACACATCTGAAATTATTCAACAGAGTTCGCGATATGCAGGCGTATCTACATGAATGTATGATTTTACGAGTCTTCAGTATCGGGTCCTCAACTGGGCCGATATCAATGAGAATATTGGGGAATCTGCGTGAATTTTTATCCCGAGAGGGCGGCGCTGCGAGCGGTTGTGTACCAACAGAGCAAAGCGATTCAACGTCGCATCACGACGCCAGTGACGCAGTGCAACAGTGTCGAAACGGGGAAAAGAGATACATCTGCTTACAACGCCTCCTAGTGGCTGTAGTTTGCAATTTTCACATTCGCCTTGTAAGGTCGGCCTATTCCTCGCTGGCAAAATGTATCGATTGAAAACGAATCAAAAGTGATGTTTGTGACGATCCTCGGTGTCATCCATGAGGCCAGTAACCTCTGAATACTCAATCCCATCTCTCTCATAGTACTTTCCTTTGCGGTACTTCTTAGCCAGGATCACACCAAGTATGATAACCGCCACCATGGTCACCACAGCAGACAGGACAATTCCAGCCACCATTCCTTTATCTTTCAACAGTTGTTCATAGTATTCTCTCCCACGGAAGTGAGTGCCTTTACCCTGGAAAAGAATGGCGCGTTTTTGGGATTAGAAAAACCAGGGTTCCGTATTCCCTATGCAATGTATAAGAGGGCATGGTTCAGTACAGAGTGTCACAGATTGATCCTGAACCAAGAATTGGTCTAGGATCATGGCAGAAAGTAATTTCATCATGGGTCAGAAAAATCAAGGGGATGTTAATAGATTCGACAGAGAGAGCTCTTCAAATCGCTCGAGATGATTCCACCTACATGATGAACTTTCAGCTGACAGGCGGTCTTTATTTCTCTGTGGTGGTCGGTGAACCAACGCCAAGGATAAAAAGTCTTGATTCCACTGTGTTTAAAATGGTGGCAGGAAGCATCGAAAAGGTTCACCATGTTCTCGTAATACTGAAAGTTAGGAGTGAAAGAGTAGTTAAAGGTCCATTGCCCACTTTAAGCATCGGATATTCTAACAGAAATTGCACGGTCCTAAATATGATATTTCACAAAATGACTTGTCAAATACCGACGCCATTCCTCACTGTGAAGAGTGAGGAATGGCGTCCTGCACGTTTTTTAACATCCTTCATGTCTCCTATTATCTATCATTGATCTTTGATCAGAGTCTTGTATAATCTTACCGTCTTACAGTCGGTTTTGCATGGTGAGAAATCATTCTCACATCTTTCCTGAAAAGAAGACATCATCGTAAAAGTTACTGTAGGATGGGTCCCCTGCAGGCTATAGGCCACTAGTGCTGTAATAGACGATATCAGTCCAAAAGAGCGCAGCACCTGACGGTAACTACAGCGTCACGACGTCCCGTACTCATTCCATGACATCTTGACTTGAGACGACGTCATGATCGCTGAAACAAGTGGAGGTTTTTCGAGTGACGTCACCGCGTTCAGAATGGGGCACGGGACGTCGTGACGCTGTAGGCCTAGCAAGTTACCGTCAGGTGCTGCGCTCTATTGGAGTGATAGAGTCTATTGGTATTTGGGTAGAAGGCTCGGCCTGCAGTCCCCTCTCACCTCGGCATGAACCAAGTCTCTTCCCGATAATTCATGACAATCACTAACGTTTCTTTACAGATGAAGCACGGATAGAGGCCAGGACAGCAGACGAAATGTCGAGGAGAACAGCTTTAGCAAAACATACCGTGGTAAGTGAAGAATTCATATCTTTTTCGGCTGCCATGTTTCTGTCTAGCATCATGATGATATCCTTTGCACATCTCCTGCTTTTTTCGTTGATGTGGAAATCGACCGAACACAGCATGTCTGTGATGTTAAAAACAAGATCCTTGTCCTGTAAAACGAGAAAAAAACCAGCGTAGCCGATGTCCAAATGACCACTTGACAATTAACGACTTTGTCCTTATGGTACTGGGAGCATCTCTGGGTACTGGGAACATCTCAAATCCTTCTGGTGGTACTGGTGCTGGGAACATCTCAAACAAAAAATCAAATAATAAAAAAGTCACATCTCTCGGCTCCCAAACGGATGGGAGCCAGCGAGAGGGCGATAACAGGCCATGTTTCCATCATGTCGGTGGTCAGTGGTCACCGGAAATTGCATCAACGGCGTATTTTGACGATGTCGGCAAACTGTAAGCTTATATCATTTCGTGCTTCCCAAGAGAAAACAAAACAAAAACAGCAACAGTAAAAAAGCGATTGCCGATCATAACGCATTGTTACATACCTTCATACAGAATTTAGAGGATCGTTTGATGGAGTCCAGGCATCCTAACCATGGACAGAGCTGAGGTTTATTGTTCCCGTTTATCCATCGTTCAGCTAACCCCTTTGCCTCGTTATCGGCCTCAACATCCGGGGCACATGAACCACCATGGAGACACCTCTCCCAAAATGACACAAGATGATCTGATTTGACTGAGTCGAGAAAGTCTTGATACGTTATATTGAAATTATTCTGTTGCTTCAACTGGTCAGGAACGTTGCACTTATCAGACAAGCGGAAATTCCTGTCTGCGCAAGACGGAAGCTTTGTTGAAGACGCCTGTACCGTCGTCGTGCTGTTTCCTGTTGCCTTTGACCTTGGTGACGTCATGAAAGTATTCCGTGGTGACGTCAACCTGGTAGATTTCGTCGATGTCGTTCCTGTTGTCCTCTCCGTGGAGGAGGGAGGAGTTGTTGACGTTACACTTCCTGCAGTATGCCCGCTTGTTGTAGCCCTATTGCTGATGGTGCGAGAGGTGGTCGTCTTTCCTACCGTAGGCCCTCCAGTTGTACTAGTTTTACCGACGGAGGTTGTTTTCCTTTTAGGAGCCTTGGGGGAGTATAAAGGTCTAATGGCGGCATGTCCTTGCCTTGGTGATCGACGCAGGATTGAAGATGGGTAGATTATGTTTAACTTTCTGATTGTTACTTGAATAACTTACCGCGTCTAACCAGGAGGAGTCGCTTCTTTCGATACTGCTTTCCTGATACTATGCAATCTTTCCCAGTCCCTTGTTCACAATCGAATGTAGAGAAGTGTAAGAAAGCCGAGAAGACAATAACGCAGACGACAGCCACGCCTATCATTTCTAGCTGTCGTCTGGTGAAACATTCTACCTTCTTCGGCGTCTTCGCTTCCGTGATGACTTGTCTCTCGTCCACCATTATCGAATCAAAAAATGAAATTGGAGATGAGCAGAAATTTCGTTCCGTTTCTCAAGTTCTCCGTTCCTCCGATTGTAATGTTTTTGATCCGAACACCTCTTCTCCGATGAAATTTTGTTGAGAAGACGCCGAACAATTTCGATGTTATGGTTTTGGTGTTCTCTCCGCCACTGAATTCCAAATATGCGCAGATTTCATGACGACGTCATTATTTTGAGGCGTAGAAACAACAGTTTGTCTGTGAGTGCGTGTTAAGTATTGTTTTTATATTGATTATATGGTCACAGATTTGATGATTTCATTATTTCAACATCTCTAATGGCGACAGATTGTACCGGCTGTTTCAGCAGGAAACCGTAGACATCCCATGTTACAGATCAGGGCTAGGTGCAGACAAGTCCTGCAACACCCGTGAACTGAGTCCATCCTAGGCGAAATACCCGTATACCTGAGAACCTCCGATTAATTCGCCCTGGTGGTAGCAAAGTAAATTACCCTCCCCGCATGCTCTGATTCGTCGACCGAAAGTTGACACGTGACGTCATTCAATCACAACAAACATGCTAACAACATACAGATTAGTTAAAGGTGTTATGTAACTCCTAAGTATTTATTGTAAACAAAGGCCTGTATGTAGGCCTAGTAAACACTTCATATAAACGATTATATCCCTCGGCCTATCTACCTGTGCATGTTTCAATCCGTTTTGTTTTCTGTCGCTAAGGAGAGGTGACTATTCGATTTGTCGAAATGGCTCTCAATGATGGCTGTCTACGACTTTTCTTCCTGATACTCACTTGGGTAAGTAAATGTACTGCTAGATGATAAGTCGAATTCTCTCACCGATTTCTCTCCCCTTAGTCTCCCCAGTTTCTAGTCTTCGAATGCCTCATGCCGATGGCATTGCCGTTATTATTCTGGTAGACTTCTCTCACCTGCCAGTGAAACAGAGGACAGATCGGTGAAATAACCCCGCATTTTCCCGGCAGCCAATAGGCCTAGTCGCTGACCTGACGTCATCACAGCATCTATGATCCTCCATGACACGTCGGACGAGTCTAAACCACAA
Source organism: Notospermus geniculatus (assembly GCA_002633025.1). Lineage (NCBI taxonomy): Eukaryota > Metazoa > Nemertea > Pilidiophora > Heteronemertea > Lineidae > Notospermus > Notospermus geniculatus. The sequence continues at coordinate 170,495 of NMRB01000719.1, forward strand.
CCAAACTCTATCGTGTTCAGTTACTTTAGGTGATGTTTCAAGGGTGAAAAGAGTTGTAATTTGAGGCCCAGCCTTGGCCTTGTGCTGGACGGGCAGCAGTTGCTTCGTCCTATACTGCAACCTCTCACTCATATTTCTTGTATTTTTCCAGAATGGAGCTCAGGCGGGCTCCCGCGTCTATAATTATTGGTATTTTTGGTAAGTATCCTAGGATACTTCATGGAGCCTGAATTTGCATGGTTTCGTCTGTTTGCATTCCCGCGACTTCTAGCGAGACAAATCCTTGGTGAAAGTGACATCAAGTCCTGCATGCAATACATGTGTGCAACCTCCATGACTTACTGGACAGGTATGCCGTTCACCTCCACGGCATGCGTTAAGGATATGTACTGACGATGAGTGTTTTTCTTGCAGGACTGGTCTTGTCTTCTCTATCGTGTTCATCTCTATTGTCCTTCTATCTTGGTGCTGTTCTCATCACAACCGTAAGAGACAACGAGTGGCAACAATAACAGTAAATGCTAGCAGTTGTAAGTATCACCTGAGAGTATCCCCGATCATTTGACAGGCGAACCCTTCCCTAACACCAGGATGCTGAATTTCACGATGCTGATCGTCCTCTTTTTGTTGACGGATGAAACCACAACAAATCGTTCGATCTAGAGGGCCTCTTTTGCGGAGGATGGCGCAGTTTCGCTGAATGGGTCAATGTCGTCCTGGGTATACCTTATGTTTACCCAGGGCCATCCTGGGTAATCATTTTCTTTACCCAGGTGGACGCTGGGTAAACATAAGGATCCTTAACTTAACCCAGGTTGAAGTTCCAGCCGAATCGCGCTGATGGTACACCAGCGTCCGAGGATTGGTACTGCATACGCGTAGCGCCCACGAATTAGGCCTAAATGTGTTCTACAACATTTAATAGACATTGGTCGTTATGGAGCCTATAGCTGAACACCAGGCATGGCTTTTGAAAAAAGTTCCTCCAGTGCGGGACCACCGACAGCACATTGCAGCAGCAGTCTGTCCACGTTCATCATCCCCAGCATCTGCATTGGAAGAAGCATCATCGGTCATTATCGATAGATTTTTGAATGCATAAAAACTTAAATTTCGACCATTTCGAACATTTCGGCCGTTTCGATCATTTCGGCCGTTTCAATCATTTCGGCCATTTAATTTTGGCCATTTCGATCATTTCGGCCATTTCAATCATTTCGACCATTTCAATCATTTCAGCCACATCATTTTCGGCCATTTCAATCATTTCGGCCATTTGAATCATTTCGATCATTTCGGCCGTTTCAATCATTTCGGCCATTTAATTTTCGCCATTTCAAGCATTTCGGCCACTTTATTTCGGCCGTTTCGATCATTTCGGCCATTTCATTTTGGCCGTTTCTATCATTTCGGCCATCTTGTTCCGGGTTTTAGTAAAGTAAAATATGAAAATAAGTGAAATTTTATATTAATTCTTCAATCCTATTTCGACCATTTCATTCCGTGTTTTATAAGTAACCATTCTCAAACTAAGGACAGATCAACAAAATTAATTCACACGTGTTCGTGTTAATTTATATGCACAGTGCATTTCGTGATTGCATCGTGACATGCGTACCAAATTCCATCCTCGGACGCAGTTGAACGATCAGAGCCATTCGGCGGGAACTCCAAGCTGGGTAAAGTTTACGATCCTCATATTTACCCAGGATGCTCCTGGGTAAAGAAAAGGATTACCCAGGATGATCCTGGGTAAACATAAGGTATACCCAGGACGACATTGACCCATTCAGCCGCAGTTTCTAACCTGGTGTTTTTCTCATGCACCTTCTTTTCCTTTGATTCAGCACAACACAGGAGACCATCTGTTGTTCCTGCCGTTCAGCCTTACCCAACTGGACCACAGATGCCCGTCAAACCACCCGACTACTACAGTGGCCCACCACCGTCCTATCCAAGTGGCCCACCACCGTCCTATCCAAGTGCAAGTAATCTCAACGGTGAGTGCAAGACAAGCGTGATATCATCTTCAGTTTTATCCACCGACAAACTACCGCCACTTGGCCTCTTTGCCTGAAATCCTCAGCAATCAACGAGTAACTGGTAGGCCTATGTTATTTGCATATTTGCAGGACCTCCGCCGATGTATCCTGCTCCAGTGTACCCGCCCCACAGCCAACAAATACCGAACACAAACCCAGCTTACGTGCAGCCGATGACAGACAACTCAACAGCAGCCTACCCACCACAGCCGCCACTCGCCGCCGTGACCGACCCAGCATACCCGCCATCAACGGCACGGTACTAAACGTGGCGAGGGCTGGAGAACATTGAGAATGATAATACGAGGTTGATTTCAAAAGACCGTATCTTGGAACGCCAGAATGACGATGTGTCTTGTAGCACCCTGGAAACACGGGACTAATGACTTCAGAAGCTATTGGGACATTAAACTCCCTACGCAGTTGTGTACCGCGCCCCCTTCGGTTTACCCGCTCTCCACAACTGCTTTACTTCGTGGAAGTCGCCGCGTTTGGTCAACAGATGGCGTCAGGGCCTGGCGCGAGTTTTACAGCCTATCAGCACGCTGCTTTCAGAACTCTTTGGCCCGTTGGCAACGGCTGTTCTTGTGCTACCATGGCTACGAACCGTTCGGCCAATGAAAAAGTGTCTCAGGCCAGCTTGGTTACCGGTTNAATTGCCCGAAAGCAATCTACTAGGGGAAATCTGGCACACTTTTGATTGGTTGTTATTGATGAAATTTACCAGAGCCTCTCGCCCGTCTAGAAACTTTTCAAAGTCACTAGCAGGATATTTTTTTATCCGAAAGTACTGCTTATGGCACACAGCATCGAATTAGGCACCAGGATACCGTCCTTGACCTCGAAGAAAGTTGCGATATAATCAGCTGATTTGACATCTTGCAAAGAGCAGACGACGGCCGTTGAAGACGCAGTTTCTGATTGGCTGAACTCATTCACATCCGTTGTTATTGTCGGTATGCTAGCCGCTGATTTTGCAGCTTGCTTTCCCAGTCGTTTGTGGAGTGTAGTGCGGCGGCCGGAGCGACACAACGACTGGGTCCCGAGTCTACGAACCGTTCGGCCAATGAAAAAGTGTCTCAGGCCAGCTTGGTTACCGGTTGCTCGTTGATCTCATTGTTCGACTCTCTCAGCGCCATCTGTTGACCAAACGCGGCGAATTTTACGAAGTTAAGCAGTTGTGGAGAGCGGGTAAACCGAAGGGGGCACGGTACACAACTGCGTAGGGAGTTTATTAGGGCATGTGCTGGAGGCCTTTTGGCATGTCTAGTACATGTCTGTTGGTCCATGCATTACAATATGGAAATCTTCTTGCTTCATTTTGGTGCTTCACGCAGACTCTATAAATGAACTAACTTGTAAAGGAAGTTCCGTTCCGCAAATTACCAATAACCTCTTGGATGACATTGTACAAATACAATGTACAAATAACATGTTCATAGCTTCCGCCAAAAAATGATTGTACCGGTATCTTCATGAAATAAAAAAAGGTTTTAACCCAAGGAGAGGAATGTGATGACACATGTTTCATCACGTCCCATAATTTTACGTGCGTTCTTCTGATCATGAACAATCTCACTCAGTTTTGACCTACTCTATCCCATCTCTCATATAAAATGCGGGAATATCCAAATGAACGATGTTGCCTGTATAAGAAAGCGGCGTAACTCCAGTCGCGTTCACATGCAATAAAGAACCTGCAGAACTACCGCCATTAGGAGGCGCTGTGAGCGGTTGTACTTTTTTCGACGTCTCGTCCGTGTTGCACTGCGTCAAGGACGTCATGACGCGACGTCATTACGTTGCTTTGCGCTGATTTTGAGGTCAACCGCTCACAGCGCCGACCTGTCGGGATAAAAAGGTATGCCACGGATTCCCATTGCGGTGTGAACGACTTGGCGCCTGTGCGGTCGTTGCACTAACCATAAAACCCAAGCGATAAAATCAAAAGTTTTGATATTTGATTATTCATCAGCAGAATGCTACAGTTTAATTTGTTGCCATGGAAACTCGAACTATTCTGACATGGTGATGACGTTTCTGATAACCTCCGCTGGTTATCAACCAAATTCATAAACTTTGATTAATCCCGCCGACGATCGTCTCGATCCTGGGTTAATTGAGGGCCCAGCTAACCAGAGATCTGGATTACGATATGAATATCCATCACTGCATTTAATTGAACAGAAACACGGTAACTATAGAGGTTCTTCACGTGACGTCACATTTACATGATGGTACAATGCGGCCATATTGACCATCAAAATGTCATCATGGCATGAACACAGCGTCAGCACACAGATCTGACGTCAAAATATCATGACGTGACAGTTTTGACGTTGTCACCGGCCATTTGACGGCCAACATGGCCGATTCTGAGTGACTATTGTAGAAGAGAATGTTTACATGCGTTCCCAAGGAAGAGAAATCATGATTTTCGGCAGTGATGGCCTGATAAACTATGCAAATGTAATTCCACATGCCGTAGAGTTTTTCAAGCGGAAAGCATTGGGTCATGAAAATTGACCGGGAAATACAAGTTACCGAGTAATATAACACCATGATACCTCTCCTTTGGCCCTCCTGACATTCTGGGAAGCGCGCGGTGACGGAGGGCGACAGCAACGCCACCAAGTGAGCACGTCTGTCACCATATATCCAAGTCTAACAGTCCAGACACGTGACGATGCTTCCGTGATGGCTGGGGTTCGAACAGATCCACATAGATCCACGTGTACAGTTTTCGTAGCTGAATTGTCCTGAGTGTATAGTTCAATCTGTTCAGACCATCCCACTGGTATTCGTCCTGCGCCTTGTACAGGAGTTGATGTCGTTTCGGGTTGATCGGATTGCCCCGGTCACGTGAATGTTTGAGCATGACATACCTAGCTATGTGCGGCAAGTGTCGAGCAATACTGTACCCTGTTTTTCTAAACCGTTCCACCACGTCGTCATCCTCGCCTCCCCAGCCCCAGTAGCGGTTGGGGAATCCGTTGATCCTTCGGAACTGTTCAATGGTAAGCGCTACCACACCGCCGAAGAAATCTGGATAGAGGAGTTTGTCATTGTACGTGTCGACAATAGGTGACATATGTTTTGGGACGGCAGAGCAACCGTACACATTGTTGATATGTAACGGTATATAATCCACGTCATGGAATATAAAACAATCATACGACTCGTACCTGAGAGCGATTTCAAAACCAATGTTTAAAAGTGAACCTCGGTTAAACAAACCTCGTTCACTTTGTTCTACCACATAAATGCCGTAATAGATGGACTGATTACGTAAGAATGGGTGGATGTGTTTCAGAAAGACGAGTAAGTGGTCCTCGCGGTTTCTATACGGAATGATTATGGCTACTTTCTGCCTGGGAACGCAGTGTTTGGGTTTGTGCCGTCCTCCGGTCTCAGACCACGTGATCTGTCGCTCCAGTTGGTCAAGTGACGTCACAGTGACGTTGACCGCCGGCAATCTCTGAGGTTGTTTACACACGGGACAAATCTCCTCTGGTAATGTCGTTTCACCCAGGAAGCTGATGATTGTCTCATTGTTGCACGGATCAAGATATGCACACGGTATTCCTCTGTTGACACTGAGGACAGCAATCAGACTCAAACACGTCAACAGCGTGATGAGGGCAAAGAACCGGCGGCGCCTCCTATTGACTAAGTTGATCAACGGCACCAGTCTGTGGATAAGTTCTGTCATAAAGAGGGTGAAGGGTCTACTCCTCCGAAACATCACCAAAAGTTGTCCGCGATCCGAAAGAAGGTTTCAAGCCTTTTTTGGCACGAATTTGGTGATATTCCGCCAGAATACTCCTACAGCTCATCTCCCAGGCTCGAAGTCAGGCTCAAAGTCCCCGTTTCAATGACCTGGAAAGAAAGTACATGTATAAACATTTGTCAAATGTTGAGATGGGATGCCAATCAGTTATCGATCGTATGGTCCAATCAGTCATATGCAGAAAAGACGAAAATTTTACCGAAACCCAAAAACACTAATCAGCCACTTACATGTACACATTCACCGCAGCCTTCACCGAAATCATTGGATTTCAGAGAAATTTCAAGTCGAGGCATTACCGCGTGAATTAAACGAACGTGTGACAATCGAACACCATGTTCGTTCATTTTTGGTCTCAGTTGGTATATTCCACACCAGCTTATTATTTGTGTAGTATGATTGTCGGTAGGCATGGCAGGTATGAAGTGATACGTGCATGAGCCCAGGCAACATGCAGAAAAATCTGATTATGGAAGACAGCATAATATTATACTGGCGACCTTGGCCTTCATCGTAGATCAGCTACATACAGTACGATAGATCCACAAGAAATTAGTTCATGAACCAGACGCACGCCGCCCCAGAGACTAAATCTGATTGGTAGTGCCAGACTGATCAGTGGCGCTATGGGGTTGGTTCTAAACTTGGCACTGGCACTGGCACTGGTATCATATTGTGGTCAGAAATCATGAAAAATGGTATATTTACCTAACAGTTATTATTTTGGAAGATAATAAAATAATAGGGCCAACCAGTTTAACATGGATCAATTATGTTGAAAAATCTAAAAAAAGCTAGAAAAAAAATTTAATTTTTTTTTCAACAGAATTGATCCATGTTAAACTGGTTGGCCCTATTATCTTCCAAAATAATAACTGTTTCGTATATATACATTTTTTTCATGATTTCTGGCCATAATATGATACCAGTGCCAGTGCCAGTGCCAGCGTGCCAGTGCCAGGTTTAGAACCAACCCAGTATCAGTAGTATTTCATTACAGAATCACTTACCAACGTGTTAGGCTGGGCCGGGATGTTGTAGTGACGTCTTATTTGTGAAAGTGTGTGGTGTTCTATCAAGATCTAATCAGCAGGCCCATGCCGATGAGAATCAAGGTAGGCAGTCGTCTACACTACATACTTACACTGCTTACTTTCTCCTGTCATGCCTGTGCAAAGGTATCCTGGTAGCTAGCCCTGTGAGTAGAACAAGAAAGAATTGTCCTCACTTACGAAATTTGGATCTCTCCAAACCAGACGCCGAATCTCTATGCATGGAATGAGAACTCTGTCCTTCCTGATCTCTGGTCGTAATTAATCTAATTATGTAGTTCATATCCGTTGTGGGAGGATAAATCGGTTAGTGTGTCATCACCTCGTAAAGCAAGTGTCATCCATGACGTAACCTGCATGCTTATCATTCCCCAAAATCCGTACACTGAAGATCGGGCCAAACATCTCTTCAGTAATTGTGGTTCAACCAGTCGCTGTAGCCGCAAATGAACTCGAGACGCAAGAATTGTGAGAACCAANGTTCACTTACCGTTTTATCAGCCACAAACGGGAATCGAATCCGCAACCAAAATAACCCAATGTTCAGAACTATGCCCACCGGGCTGCTGTTCATTGAAGCGATAACCCCTGATATACCTGATAACCTGAATATCAAACAACAAAACCGTCTCCCGCACTGTCTCCCTGCACTCCACCGACGACTCTTTCCTCCAAGGTTACGGTAATATCTGCCGTGTATCCACGTGGCATTTCCTCCTACATGTCTTACCTTCTCAAGGTGACCCAACATTGGCTCGCTGGCGGTTGATAGGAAACCACTCACATCCTTTCTGTTGCAGCTCCAGTGGTGCTCCCATCGATATAGAGTCTCCCGTTCTCGGCCGAAAAGGAATCGCAGTGAGCGTTGATTACTGAATTCCATCAGAGCCATCAGAGGTAGAGTCGGCCATCAACATCGTCCATGACGAACACATGCCTCAGTATCTGCCCTGTACTGTGGCATGGTAGAAAGGCCGGATGACTAAGGGTTGTAATCCGGGCTGTTGATGTAAATTACATACCGTACTCGACGTAACGTGATTACGTCATTCCATTGCGGGCTACCCGACACGAGCAAACTCGAATCTGATGGTCGTATGGGCTCTCGGGAGCCATTACCGTCTGGGTAATGGCTGCTTTTCTATGTTCGGGGTTCAAGCCGGGGAGTATAGATCTTTCTCAAAACCAATGAATCGGATGCCTGTCCCTGATTCCTGAGCTCGAGGGTCTCGGTCAACTTTAATGACCGATTTAGTCAATACGACCCCAAATCTACCGCATAGTCTCATGCCACCAGGCTCTTGCAATTTCCTATTTTAGAGTCTGCTCCGTGGTTACTTTGACTTGTAAAACCATCATGGCGGACAATCTACCGACGATGACGTAGAACACAACTACACTGCACTGCATGCATCCATAATCCCTCCGCAGAGAAGATGTCTATGCTGGGCCTAATATTGACAAAATGCTCACTTTTGCAAGCAAGAGAGACGCTGCCTTTAAATACATGTAGTTCTCTCTTCTTTGGAAAGTCGTGTTTGTTTTGTGATTTTGTTTGGAGTGGGAGTTTTCGGCTGATGTTATGGGCTGGATCAGAGATGTTGAAGGAAAAATTAAGTCAATTACAAATAGCAGATTGAAACTGGAAACTGGACCCTAAGGCTAATGGTCGAACAATTATCCTCCGTGAATTATTGTTGCTTCCTCCTCGTGATGTGAGCTTGAGGCAACTTCTTTCTGGCATCGCAGGCGGATAAATTCACTCTGTGTGCTAAACTGGTGACTGTGCATCCTTCACGCTTACTCACCCACCAACTCTCGTCGAGCAACGCGCGATATCATCTAAGACACTGTACTTACTTGCTGTTTCCTATGATGTAGTCGTGAGTACATGTATTGCGTACCGCCACCGTATGATTTTACAGAAAGAGAATGGCGGACACAAATACCACGACGGCCACTTGGACGTCTGGAGATAACACGTCGGTACCAGGACCATCTGACGACTACCACAACATTCTTATGATTGTCTTCTTCATGTTACGTCACGGAACAAACGACCTAATTGTTCTCTTTGGTATCCCAGGCAACACGATATCATTTTTGATCACGACCAAGAAAGCCAACAGAAAGATCTCGACTTGTGTCTACATGTCGGCCTTGTCTGTTGCTGATAATATCATGTGCTTCATGAACTTAATCGATACTGCTTGTACTTCATGGGAATACTCGAGACACTGGCCTCAAAAATCCAAAATATTGCTGTAAGTACTTGAGAACCATCTTGTCATGTGACTTACCGTATCAACGCCGAAGCACATTTCTTTCGTGGTGATTTGGTTATGACTGCCGCGGAGGAGCCCGAATGAATCGACAGTAGGCCCTCGAGGCCTAGAGGTCAGTAACGTGTCCAACTAATCACCCACCAAGATTCCATGGTTGTGTCAATTATCAATTTCATTGTTCCAGAACTATATTTTATCTCGGCTTTACATCGGGTATGACATCTGGTTTGATTCTGGCTGCGATGTCCGTCGACCGATTGGTGGCAGTCTGGGAGCCGATGAAGGCTGCTGAACGCTGTACGGTATCCAAGGCACGGACGTGTATCGCCGTCATCTGTATCTTTATGATCATTGTCAATGCGAATGTGTTCTTCGTGTACAGATACTTTATTCATGAAGACACAGGTAATGCAAAGATAAAAAGCAAAGCAAACAGCCAGAAAATTTGCAAAATTCTTTAACGAGGAACCCGCGCAACTTTTCATCACGACAGGGCGGCGCTGTCAGCGGTGCGACGTCAAAAACAGGTCAAAATGTCGCGTCACGACGTCCTTGACGCAGTGCAACAGCGACGTGACGTCAAAGAAAAGGTACAACTGCTCACAGCGCCACCCAGTAGCAGTAGTTCTGCAGGTTCCTCATCACCAGCAAAATAACGGAGCTGGCAATGGCCACTCCTACCAGAAGTTCTGATTCAGAAGTTGACAAGGGGCAAAATAGGTATTACCGATCCCTCCATTCAAAGTGAGATTGCAGTGCCTGAACCACTCTGAGGCAGTTCAGTAGCGTCGTCTGGTCGGGTTTCTTTCGTAGAGAATCTTGTAGATCTGTCCTTCCAGGTATTGAGATGGTCGTGCGCACATTTCCACCCGCACCATTTGTTGAGAACATCGTCTCTGGTTTCAACCTGGCCTTCGGTACCATTATACCATTCTGTATTGTTGTCATTAGCAACAGCTTGATCATTATGAAGGTCTCCAGTGCGGCGAAGGAGATGGAGGCGAAAAAGACAGAGCATAAGAAGTCTGAGAGGGCCCATCTAACCCGGATGTTGATCATTGTTAGTATTGCTTACGTCATTCTCTCTCTCCCGTTCCGAATTTTTGATATCGTGTTTGATATCCCGGCTATAAAAGCCACATACGATATGTCAGACTCATCGGATTTCCTAAAGTTCAATATCGAATATTGGTCCGTTGGTGTTCTTTGGAATGTGAATTATGCTGTTAATTTCTACCTCTATTGCATTGGGGGTGGACAGAAGTTTAGAAAGGACGTTAAATCTCTGTTTACTTGCTAAGGAACCGTCGTAGGATGAGCCATGTCGTAAAGCTAATTTTTTATCGACTATCAAGAAAAGAAAGATCACTCACAAACTGTGGATAAAAACTCGCAAACCGCACCTGCCCACTGGTGGCATAGGCATTTATTCTCATAAATCGATCAATAACTTGCTGAATTCTGAGGCTGTTTCTTAGCCTTTGCCGGTCGCGTGGCCGGTAGCTTGATGATTGGCGCTGACCGCTGCTTCTGCTGCTGGTCGCTGGCAGAATGACGGCTGAAGCCTTCGGATTGCTGGCTGTTGGTTGTGTGGTGGGGATGATCAAAAGTTTGATCAGATCGACTGCGCCCGTGTGGGCGGCAGATGGCGGCAAGTGGTCGGTCGGTGGCTTGACGTTGGGCGGTGCTTGCCGTTCCTTGCCGCTGACTGCACTTGGACGGTCGGCAGTCTGATTCAGTGCCACGGCTGCTGCATGTCTGGTGGGTAGCATGATTAGCGATGACTGCAGCAGGCTGGCAGATGAGACCGAGGATCAAGGCAACTATTACGGTCATGAACAACAACAAAAACGTTGCCTAAGTGCATTGTCTTGAACTGCATACAATAGGGGAGGTGGTGCTGAAGTATTGGACGATTGGACGAGTGGTTGCCGGCTGCATGGCTATAACATTACATGTACATGTACATTATTTACAATAGTAATCATCATTCATGACATTAAAATAAAACCTCCGGCACGTCTGTGAATAGCACACACGGTAGGCTACATGTGGTACAAAAGCATGATACATGACGACTCAAAGAAGCTCACATCTGTTGACCGCCTTCTTCGTCTTCGGGGAGAGAACAGCTCGTATTGCCTCATCAAACACTTGTTTTACCCCGTGCATAGTCCTAGCAGAACACTCCAAATACTTCACCGCCCCGATCTTTCTTGCCAAAGCTGAACCTTGCTCATGCTTTAAAGGAGCTTCTTTGTTGTTTTTTAGTTCGTTTAAAGTCACCTTGTCATCCCGAAGATCCGATTTGGTTCCAACTAGAATGACTGGGACGTCAGGAGAGAAGTGTCGGACTTCAGGCCCCCATTTCTCTTTAACGTTGATGAAAGAAGCGGGTGACGAGAGTGAGAAGCAAATAAGAAAGACGTCCTGAAATGAGACAGGTAGGAGATACAGAGAAGGTAAATAAGATATGGTGTGTAGTCATGCTTGTTACTTGTGAAGGACATTTAAATCTCAAACGATGTGCATAGGCCTACATACATGGTGTCGACGGGAATGCTGACTAATGAGGAGCCCGCATAACATTTTATGCCGACAGGGCGGCGCTACGAGCGGTTGGACAGAAGACGTCAAAAACAGAGCAAAGCAACGCAATGACGTTGCGTCACGACGTCCTTGACGCAGCGCAACACGGACGAAACGTCGAAAAAATGTAGGCCAACACAATCGCTCACAGCACCTTACAGTAGTGGTAGTTCAGCAGGTTCCTCCTCTTGGTACGTGCAGGCTACTTACAGTATTCGGGTAGGAGAGTGGTCGGAGCCTGTCATAATCTCCTTGCCCTGCTGTATCCCACAGACCCAGAGAGACTGGTACCCCCTCGAACATCAGCTTAGTGGTGTAGTTATCAAACACTGTTGGAATGTGTTCTTCTTTGAACTTGTTCGTGGAAAAACTTATGAGTAGACACGTTTTGCCAACCATTCCATCACCGACAACCACGCATTTAATCTGCCTCATGACGTCAGCAGTCTCTGCAGTGGGTGGTCTGACGTCATTAACGTCATCCACGTAAGTTTTAAACGACATCTTAGAGATTGAAATGTTCATCGGCAGCAGCAATCACCAAGAAACGAATTTGGGACGATGACTGTCGAGGAATGGTCGCAGTGTTGATACCCTCCGATCTCCCCTAAATGAGAATGACGATCGGTTTAGAGACTTCTGTACGGCCGAAATCTGGTCTGTAGGTTTCCGTCATGCAAACGTTCCTTAATCCCTTTGCCTCCGTCTAGCTATTAATCACTTTGGATAATCAGCAGCCTAGGAAAAAAGAGTTCTAGAATGAGCCCGACGGGTCCACTATGGGCTGATTTCGGTAGGAAACAAGCCATTTTCGGTGTGTGGCCAGCTCCCACCTGTCCACACACCCACACCGGGTGTATCTTCGGACGAAAGAATGACGGATCTTACCTTCTGAAAGACGCAGAAACCTTCCAGTGAGTTGTGACCAGACAAGCCAGCTATCACAATGAATGTCTGCCTTGTTTTTCCTCGTCATCTATAAACATGATCAAGCAAGTCCCACTCCTAGATAGCCAAACATTGCGCTTCCGGGTTTTTAAACAAACCTGCTTACGTCCTACTCGAAAATATTTAACATGCATAGGTGCTGACCAAAGTTTACCCCTCTGTGACGAATGAAATAAATGTGGGTCAGATTTTGGTGTCAAGTAAGTGGTCGTCTCACCTTTTGGTAAAGTTCGTCATGATAAGGAGTAAGAAATCGATAATCAAGAATGTTTCGGCAAACACGATATCTTTGAAAAAAGTGAGTGGGTTAGTTATTCTTCTAGGTTCTATCAGAAGTAGGCCCTTCTTCATCAGTATTATCAATATCACCGAAGATAAGTTCTGCGTTAAAATGATATTTTTTTCGTATTATCTTGTGGTTTGGTTTGAGAAACATGTCATCAATATTGTCATAAACTTATCAAATTGATATTTTCATGATATTGTATAAAAAAGAACGATTACATCTGTCGATTGAAACTCGAAACGGTATGTGCATGCATATTCCAAATGATCGCCTGAGGCCGGGTAGAGTAATCATTAAATATGTTTACTATCCTGTTCCAACCACACTTCAAGCAAACATCAGGCTGGTCACACTCAGGCATCGCATGCACTTCATGTCGTCTAAGTGGTGCAGTGATAATCTCTGAGGTTGTGGGTTCGATTCTTGACGTATCTCTCAGGTGATTCAGAGAGTTAAGGGCGGTTTACACTAGGTTGCACCAAGTTGCAAGTTGCTGCAACCTGCAACTTGTTGCAAACCGCCTAGGACGGTTTACACATAGAAAAATTGATGCAACATCCAGCGTGATCGAGTTGCAACAAATTGCATGCCCGTTTACACATGCAACTTTTATGCAACTTTTTGGTCTCATCAGGTTTATGCAACAAGTTGCATGAAGTTGCATATGAAAAGTTGCATAACGGGCCTTAAGGCTAAGAATCCATTCACGCGATTTTCTTGCCGCAGACGCTCGAAAGCATTGTTTGTTTCCGCCGCGTTGGTCCTGGACAAAGGATGCGACATCGCGCGGCACGAAAATCGCGTGAATGGATTCTTAGCCTTAGGCTTACTCTCCCTGGCGATCGGTCAGCAGTGACTCCGGTTTCTTCCTCCAAACAGCTTTTCGGGAACAAAAAGTGGTACTCCATAATATTCTTTTGCCTTCTGCAGCCGTAATCGTATCTGATTTAGCGCCCTCTGTAGAGAGAGACAGAAACTTGTATCCACTTGGTTTATATAATACCATCTGTGGAAAACAATGGCGTACACGAATATGACGACAACCACATGGACAGGTCTAGAGACGTCTGGAGACAACACTTCTGCACTAGGAATATCCAGAGACAAACGCTATCTCATGATTGCCTTTTACGTGTTATTTTATGGAACGAATGACCTCCTCGTTCTCTTTGGTATCCCAGGCAACACGATGTCATTTTTGATCACGACCAAGAAAGCCAACAGAAAGATCTCAACTTGTGTCTACATGTCGGCCTTGTCTGTGGCGGATAATATCATGTGCTCCACCAACTTGATCGGCACTATTTGTGTTAATTGGGATTACTCGAGGGACTGGCCTCATAAGTCTCATATCTTGATGTAAGTAGCGAATACTACATGTAATGGACACACCTTTTCCCCCACCAACAAACTTAAACTCCCTACGCAGTTGTGTACCGCGCCCCCTTCGGTTTACCCGCTCTCCACAACTGCTTAACTTCGTAAAATTCGCCGCTTTCGGTCAACAGATGGCGCTGAGAGAGTCGACCAATGAGAGCACCGAGCAACCGGTAACCAAGCTGGCCTGAGACACTTTTTCATTGGCCGAGCGGTTCGTAGCCATGGTAGCACAAGAACATCCGTTGCCAACGAAGCCAAACAGTTCTGAAAGTAGCGTGCTGATAGGCTGTAAAACTCGCGCCAGGCCCAGACGCCATCTGTTGACCGAACGCGGCGAATTTTACGAAGTTAAGCAGTTGTGGAGAGCGGGTAAACCGAAGGGAGCGCGGTACACAACTGCGTAGAGAGTTTACAACAAACTTAACTCATGCAATTTCAATGTGTTCTTCCAGCACTATCTACTATCTGGCCTTCGCATCGGGTATGACATCTGGTTTGATTCTGGCTGCGATGTCCGTCGACCGATTGGTGGCAGTCTGGGAGCCGATGAAGGCTGCTGAACGCTGTACGGTATCCAAGGCACGGACGTGTATCGTCATTATCGCAAGCCTCCTCGTCGTTATTAACTTGAACGTGTTCTTCACCTACAAGTACTTCGTTCATAAGGACACAGGTATTGAAAATGACATCTGGAACATCCTTCCCGTATAACGACGTCATGTCGCCATACGGCAAGAAAAACCCTGTTGATCTTGATTTGATTTGACTGCGGACAGAAGTCGCCATCTTGAATCCTCGGAAGAGCTGATTCAAAGACCTCTTGTTCTGTGGGCAGTGTCTCTTCACTGAGGGTAGCCTATAGTAGGCATAACTACATGTACTACAGATGGATAGAATTTAGATGCGGAACCGGTCCATGTATTTGGGCATATCGCCAGGGTGGAAATAGGCCCCGAATCCAGTTCTGGCCATGGTTCGTTGGTCTTCGTCTCCGCCAACCCGGTGAATCTTGGCAGTGGCTGCTCCACTAGAGGGTTGAGCCAACGCCGCCTGCTGCCTGTATGGTGCATAACGACCGTGAATCATTTGTATTTTGCAGGTATTGAGGCGGTCGTGCGAACATTTCCACCCGCACCATTTGTTGAGAACATCGTTTCTGGTTTCAACCTGGCCTTCGGTACCATTATACCATTCTGTATTGTTGTCATTAGCAACAGCCTGATCATTATGAAGGTCTCCAGTGCGGCGAAGGAGATGGAGGCGAAAAAGACAGAGCATAAGAAGTCTGAGAGGGCCCATCTAACCCGGATGTTGATCATTGTTAGTATTGCTTACGTCATTCTTTCTCTCCCGTTCCGAATTTTTGATATCGTGTTTGATATCCCGGCTATAAAAGCCACATACGACATGTCAGACTCGTACACCTTTCTGAAATTCAATGTTGAATATTGGTCGGTCGGAGTTTTGTGGAATGCAAATTATGCTGTTAACTTCTACCTCTATTGCATTGGCGGTGGAAAGAAGTTTAGAAATGACGTTAAATCTCTTTTTACCTGCTAAAGCAACTGTAGCAGGAAGGAGACGCTGCCTCAGTGTTCTGTCGTCATGGTCACCGATTCTGTTCTCTGAGAATCAGGCGAGAATGACGACGAATCAAGAGAGATTATGGACTAGAAAGCTAAATTCGGCCGATCTGTTGGCGCTGGGGTCGCTTTATGGGTCAACATGGTCAACTGCAGGAGTAGCTTGGTTTGAATACACCCACCTTCCTTTACCTCCTCAGCAAGTCGGAGAGACCTACCCAACTTGCAGAGAAATGGAAGAGAGTGTGTATAAAAACACTACACATCGAAACCAACCCTTTGCGATAAGGTACACAAAATTATCGAAAGTGATGCTAAGCTAACACCTTTATATATTGTATTTAATTTTCTTTCTTTAATAAATCTTCTTAAACTAAAACTATGCTAAGTCCGTCGTGATAAGAGGTGAAAAAGTCGACCAATGATAAGGTAGCCTATGTTTTATCTGACAGTTAGTGTTTCTCCTTTTAGAAGTAGGCCCTTCTTCAACTCATAATGAGTCATGAGTTTCCGCACAGCCCCCGAAACGCCAACGCGGACATCTATCGCACCAAGGTGGCATCAAACAATGGGATTGACGTTCGCGATGACTTGACGGAGGCTTTGCGAAAACTCTCTATTATCGAAGAGGGACCAACAGAACTACCGCCACTGTGAGCGCTCTCAAAGCGGTTCCACAGGACCTTTTTCGAGACGCCTGTGTTGCACTACGTCAACGACGTCGTGACGCGACGTCATTACGTTGCTTTGCTCTGTTTTTGACGTCTTAAGCCCCGTTTAAGCAAGGTTCATTGGCACACGGATCCGATCCGTTTCCAGTCCGTTTGCCCCAAGTTTTCCGGATACGACAACGCTGAAGTCCATTTGATAGATTTTTTACGGACCTGAACCGGACCAATTCCGTGTGCCAATGAACCTTGCTTTATACAGAGCACGGATTGCGGTCCGGCATCCGGCATACGGTTACGGCCTCCGGAACGGGAATGCGGCTTGTCGTTCCAACAGGATACGGTGAACGGGCACGGTTTTCTCGACGGCAGCGAATCGTGATAATCGCCTTCTTCACGTGGTATTAAAACAGTGCGCTGATTGGTCCAGGACCGTCCGGCGTTGCGGCGACCGTACAGGAATTGCTCTGAAGGCATTCAATGCGGCGCGGCGTCCGGGCACCGGAAAACGGTTATAAGAAAATACATTGAGGCATTCTGGACGGAAAACGCACACCGGATGCCGGACCGCAAACCGTGCTCTGTATAAACGGGGCTTTACAACCGTTCGGGGCGCCGACCTGTCGGGATGAGAAGTTATGCAGGTTCCCCATATACCGGTACCTGTTCAGCTATGATCACCAAAAACACGTTCTGTGTGAAAATCCTGATCTTCTTTTTTCGTATCCCTTTGGTCTTAGAAAGTGTTTCATCATTGGATACCGTAGTCATGAACATATCAAATTGATGGATTTATGATATTGTAGAAAACAGAATGACCGCACAACGAACTCGATTCCATAGGCCTAATCTAAATAATCGCCTAAGGCCTTGCCAAGAATTATTGTTAATGGGTTTATTATCCCGTTCCACCCCCCAAGCTATATAGTCTCGTCAGGCATCGCAGGATCACACACGACAAGTTCTCCGAGTGAAGCTGCAGAAATCTCCAAAGTCTTGTATTCGATTCTCGGATACATCCTTCAGGTGATTGGCAGTGTCTCTTCACGCTAAGCTGGCCAACAGTAACTCTCGTTCCCACCTACAAATCGCTTTTCGGAGGTAACTAGCGTTGCTCGGTACGTCGTGGCTACCGCAGTCGTATCTTCAGATCCCTCAACTCAAGAGAAAGAGAAAAGGTGGGGGTCAAGGGTCAAGGGTGGGGGTCAATGTTCGACACATTTTTCTGAGGGAAACAATGACGTACACCAATGTGACGACAACGTGGACCGGCCCACAAGAGACGTCTGGAGACAACACATCGGTATCACCAGGGATACCTGGGTACCTCACGGTTATCTTCTATATCGTACGTCACGGTACAAACGGCTTCATCGTTCTCTTTGGTATCCCAGGCAACATGATATCATTATTCATCACGACCAAGAAAGCCAACAGAAAGATCTCGACTTGTGTCTACATGTCGGCCTTGTCTGTGGCTGATAATGTCATGTGCTCCACAAACCTGCTCGGTAATATCTGTGTTAATTGGGATTACTCGAGGGACTGGCCTCACAAATCTCATATCTTATGATGTAAGTATATGCTAGGCCTGGTATCTGTAATTCTACACTCGTTTTACCAATGCCGCAACAACAAACTTTACCCCCATTTCAATATGTTCTTTCAGAACTCTCTTTTATCTGGCCTTCGCATCCGGTATGACATCTGGTTTGATTCTGGCTGCGATGTCCGTCGACCGATTGGTGGCAGTCTGGGAGCCGATGAAGGCTGCTGAACGCTGTACGGTATCCAAGGCACGGACGTGTATCGTCATTATTGCAAGCCTCCTCGTCGTTATTAACTTGAACGTGTTCTTCACCTACAAATACTTCGTTCATAAGGACACAGGTATTGACACGACGCATTCAGCGGAAACTTCCTGAATGACTTAAGCATGCAGCACACTGGCCGCCAACTTCGGCGTCCAGAAGCGTTCGACTGAACGCCTCTCGACGCCAGAGCTGGCTGCCAGTGGATCCTGGTGAGACTGAGCACAACTGCCCAAACTTGGCGTTCAGTGGCATCTTTTCGGGCCACTTGCGCGACAATTACCAGTGCTGCCATCTTCATTCAGGCTGCAATTTTGAAATCATGTGACATCAAGACGCAAGCTGATTCGCCAAAGACTCGCCGCCGACCTCCAAGTCTGGCTGCCATCGGTAGCACACTTGGCTGCTTCGGGAGTTCACAGGCGTTCACTGGCGTCCAAAATCAAACATGTTTGATATCTGGAGTTCAGTGGCGTCGGGCGGCGTTCTCCAGATTCCAGTCGTATCACACTGGGGATTTTTTTGGCGTTCGGACATTGGCGTCGAAAAAACGCCTCTGGACGCCGAAGTTGGCGGCCAGTGTGCTGCATGCTTTAGCCCTAAATTACATGTACTACGTAGAGTGGAACCTGCAGAATTTCCGCTGTTGCTGGGCAGCAGGTTTCCTTTTTCCGACGTTTTGTCTCTGTTGCACTGCGTCAAGGACGTCGTGACGCGACGTCATTGCATCGCTTTCTCTGTTTTGAGTCTTCGGCCGCACCGCTAGCGGCACCGGCCTGTCGGGATACTCTCCAAAACGTAAGGTAGACGTAGGACACCGGTTCATCAATTCGGGCACAAAGAGGCCCGGAAACCAGTTCTGGCGGTGGGGTATTGGTGTTCATGACCGCCACTGGTGGTACATGTAGGCCTAGGCTACATGTCCACCGAAAATCAAGTCGAGCTCCTCTATTTACAGGTATTGAGGCGGTTGTGCGCACATTTCCACCCGCACCATTTGTTGAGAACATCGTCTCTGGTTTCAACCTGGCCTTCGGTACCATTATACCATTCTGTATTGTTGTCATTAGCAACAGCCTGATCATTATGAAGGTCTCCAGTGCGGCGAAGGAGATGGAGGCGAAAAAGACAGAGCATAAGAAGTCTGAGAGGGCCCATCTAACCCGGATGTTGATCATTGTTAGTATTGCTTACGTCATTCTCTCCCTACCGTTCCGAATTTTCGAGATCGTGTTTGATATCCCGGCTATAAAAGCCACATACGACATGTCAGACTCGTACATCTTTCTGAAATTCAATGTTGAATATTGGTCTGTTGGATTTTTATGGAATGCAAATTATGCTGTTAACTTTTACCTCTATTGCATTGGCGGTGGACGGAAGTTTAGAAATGACGTTAAATCTCTGTTGACGTGCTAAGCAACCGTAATATGCATCGGCAGCTGGATGAGAGACGAAATACGGTACACATATTCTCTGGGAATCGGGCAATATTCAAATGGCGACAGAATCAAGAGAGATTTCGATTGATTTCGTTCGATAAACGATGCTTGCAAATCAGCCGATATCAAAACTGTTGACACTCATACTGTGATCCGGTCCCTCAATGGGTCAATACTGAGTCGCTTGGTTCGAATACACATTCACATTCCTATATCTCCCTAGCAAGTTGGGGAGAGGTCGATCCAATTGTCAGAGAAATTTAGGATTGTGTGTATAACATGGAGGCGTATACACAAGGAAAAAACCCAATATGATCACGAATAGTTATCCTGTTTTGGTTTCCCCACAATCACGATTTTCCTAACTGTTGCGTTTTTTCTGGGACACCCTGTAGAATGTTTCTAAACCACAAAGTTAACTGGGTACGGATCTAGCCATGGCATTACTTTGAACAAGCCATCGATCAGGTACCCACATTACGTTACCTTACAAAATCTCTCCAGTGGTGAGATTTTGTAACATTATTTTTCAGCAATGAGAGATTTTGTAACGTTACAAAATCTCTCCAGTGGTGAGATTTTGTAACGTTACAAAATCTCACATTGCTAAAAATAATGTTACAAAATCTCACCACTGGAGAGATTTTGTAACGTTACAAAATATCACCACTGGAGAGATTTTGTAACGTTACAAAATCTCACCACTGGAGAGTTTTTGTAACGTTACAAAATCTCACCACTGCAGAGATTTTATAACGTCACAAAATCTCACCACTGGAGATATTTTGTAACGTTGCAAAATCTCACCACTGGAGAGATGTTGTAACGTAACAAAATTGCTAAAAATAATGTTACAAAATCTCACCACTGGAGAGATTTTCTAACGTTACAAAATCTCACCACTGGAGAGATTTTGTAACGAACGTTACAAAATCTCACCACTGGAGAGATTTTGTAACGTTAATTCGGATAGATTTCTGCTAAAAATAATGTTACAAAATCTCACCACTGGAGAGATTTTCTAACGTTACAAAATCTCACCACTGGAGAGATTTTGTAACGAACGTTACAAAATCTCACCACTGGAGAGATTTTGTAACGTTAATTCGGATAGATTTCTGTACAAGGAGGACAAATTTTGTGTACATTTCGATCCGTATACGTATAAGGACCCGTGATAAGTTGCTGATCTCAAACTCCCTGTTTGTAGACATTGACCTCACAAATCCGATAACTTACTGTACGGTCCTGACACGTTACAAATAAACTTGTATTTTCAACTTATTCCAGAACTGTACCTAGCCTTTGCATCGGGTAGGCTATGACGTCGGGCTTGCTGCTGGCCACGATGTCCGTTGACCGATTGGTGGCAGTCTTGGAGCCGATGAGGCCGCCGAACGCTGTACGGTATATCATCACCTCCGTCATCATTATCAATGAACGTGTTCTTCACTTGCGAATACATCATTCAGAAGGATACAGGTATTATAGAATTTCATTCCATGTATTACGACGTCAACCAATGTCGTCTATCTTTCAATGCGATATGCGAGCAAGAAGTCGCCATCTTGAATCCTAAAGCTGATTCAATGATATTTTGTACAGTCACGTGTACATTGAGTGGCGTCGATCAGCCAATATTCTGGGGGTATGAAGCACAGTCCCCAATGGCACTGCCAGGCTGCACATTAGTAATGTAGAACAGTTCCATGCATTCGGGCACATCATCAGGCTTTCAGGCCGAAAACCACTTTTGGGTGTGGGCCGTTGGTTTTGTCGCTGCCCATTCGGTGAACACGCCAGCAACACTGGATGGCAGAAATCAGCGCCCCCTGGTGTCTGCTGCATGTCGACCGAAGTAGGGTATTAGAAGTCTGAGAGGGCCCATCTAACCCGGACGTTGATCATTTTGTTCGTATTGCTTTCGTCATTCTCTCTCACCCCATTCTTTCTCCCGTTCCGAATTTTTGATTTCGTGTTTGACACGCTGGTGATTCAAACACAAAATTATTTTATTCGTACGCGAGGTCGTTGATGCATAATTAATGGTGCTTGTCGTATTCGCAGTTCATCTGGTAAACGGAAGGGGTGACGGGTGATTACAAAATAAGCTGTCACCCCTTCTATTTGCCGAAACAACTGCAAAAATAGTCAACACGATTAGTTATGCATGAGTAAAATCGCGTACGAAAAAAAGATTTTTAGGTTTGAATCACCAGCGTGTTTGATATCCCGGCTAAAAAGCCATGACGTGTCATTCTGTGTAATCCCCAACTTGGCTTCAAGGCCTTTGTTGAGTTTCCAACTAACCCCTGATCAAATACCAATGGGCCTTTGACCGTAAGCCTTGAATGGATAGAATGGAATGCGATTGTGCGGTCACCAAAAATAGCTACAACAAATCCATGTCGGGCAAATCCAGGAAGAAATGTGACGTAGGCAGTTGGCGAAATTCCAACCTCGCACTCCAGCCACTGTATACGTACATTCTAGGCTTTACAGTGAGAAATTGACCATATGAACGAGGTTAATCGATCACGTGACGTCATTATTTCCATTTAAGTCCTAAGTATATAATTGCTAGGCTTTATAATGTCCCCATTCATGATCAGCTCATCAATAGGTCTGAACCAGGAAACGAGAGGAAGGCGGATATCGTGTCGACCGTTAATTCCTGCGCTTTTATAAATAGTTTGATTTTGTGATCGCTGTCACATTCGGTTTTGAGGAAGAGACTAGATCAGAAGTTTTCGTCTGTGAAAGGATTACGGACCGTGAATATTGGCAGGGTTTTTAAAAAAATCACCATTTGAATATTCTTTACGACTACAGTGTTTTGTTGAAATCAAAACTGCTTGCGATTCCGCCATCGTGCGTCTGGAATCCCTATACTCTGAGTGTGTGTCACGCGCCGGTAAAAAAACCACCGACACTGTCATTTTTGACAAAGGATTCTGTACTCTGGCCATGGATCACATCAAGTGTGTTGTGGTGGGTGATGGGGCGGTTGGGAAGACGTGTATGTTGATGACGTATGCCAGTAACACATTCAGTCATGACTATATTATGACCGTATTTGATAACTATTCCGTCAATCTGATGGTGGACAAAACGCCTTGTGCTCTGAACCTGTGGGATACCGCCGGACAGGAGGATTATGACAGGCTACGGCCTCTCTCTTATCCATTGACAGTAAGTATTAACTGGTTTTCTTTCTTCTAACGGTAGACTTTACTGCCGTTAGAGGCCACCACCAGTTAGCGGTCCTTGAACCTTTATGAAATTTGACGTCAGAGAAGAAATTGGCGCCATGATGTCGTCCATAATGACTATGACTACGTGGAGACCATGGTTTGCGTCTGTGACGTCAAATTTTGTGACATTCTAGGACCGCTAACTGGTGGTGCCCTCTAACGGCAGTAAAGTCTCCCATTGCCCTGGATATTATGCCTGCTAGCAATACATGCTTCATCTCTGTTGGTCAGAGGCCAAAAATACTTTTTGAACAATATCATGTAAAGTTAATAAGGCTCCAGTCCAGAGAATAACTGTGGCGTGTCATCCGCATTTCTGCAATAGAAAACAAAACAAGATGATACATGTTGACTGTGACAGTTGGAACAATGTCCATCCAATTTATCTTATCATCTAAACCTCGCTATTTCCTGTCAATAACAATGGCATTCCTTTCCTCCCTGTGTTTATTGTTGTCTGTTGGTAATGATCAACTTCCTCTTTCATGAGACGAAACGGATGATATAACATGGTCGAGGCGGAAAATCCGCGTGAGCATTCAGGATATCTAGTCGATCAAATAACTTGTTGAAAATCCTAGGCTTATTATTCTTCCGTATTTCAGGATGTATTTCTCGTCTGCTTTTCCCTGGTCAGCCCAACATCACTGGAAAACGTCCGAGTCAAATGGTACCCAGAAATCCGCCATTACTGTCCTAACGTTCCTATTGTTCTCGTCGGCACAAAAGATGATCTCCGTGACAATCATGACATCATAGAGGTATTACGTCAGCAGAATAAGAAGCCAATCAGCACAGTCGATGGACTCGCCATGTCGAAGGCGATTGGTGCTCAGAGATACATCGAGTGTTCAGCATTAACGCAGAAGAACTTGACGGCCGTGTTTAACTTGGCCGTTCAGGCGGCTCTAAAACCAGTCAAGTCAAATCAGCCAAGTCGACAAAGAAGGTGTCTTCTTCTGTAATATACATCGACATTACGAGGTGAAAGGAGATATCCAATGGTGTTCTAGTCGTTGAGAATCAGGCAGGATTCAAATGACGAAAAATCAAGAGAGGTTCCGATGGTAGTAAAGCTCGCTGGGCGAAGATGGATGGGTCTGAATCAGGCAATGCTTTATAGTGTTGGCACTGAGGTTGCTCAGTGGGTCCACTGCACCCCCTTCCTTCATCTTCTTAGCCAGTTGGAGAGGTCTATCTAACCGGCAGAGAGATGGAGGATTGTGTGTATAATGATATGTACGTGCAGTGTAATAACATGTACGTGCAACCTGTGATAGTGCTAATGCTATGTTCCATGGGGCATAGAGTAGGCCCTTCCTTCGAAACAGCAGTTGGCCGTCGGTTGAATCCTAAGCTTGGATATATGGCAGAAAAACCTTGTTTTATTAGATATGCCAAGTTTGCATTTATTTTGTACCCGGATGAGTGCATTCATTCCAATTTGAAGATATGGCTGTGTGTTATTTTGACTGGCAAGCAAACCATGTGGGCCAGTGACGTTCTGTGATGGCAGTATTCTGCATCGGCATTCCGCAAATCTCACGTGATCTAACGACAGTGACCAATCAGGTTTCAACCTTAGTGGTTATGTTAATGAGCTTCTTTCTGATCGGTTTTTGTACGGCAGAAGACATATGTGTATATATTTTGGTAATTTATTGAAATTTCATATAAATATTAAAATGATCGAGTTTTACATTGTTTATCTACCCCTCATTCATGATTTCGACCGCACAAGTTCTCTTCCCAAATGCACGACGGGCCAAGGTTCTCAAGCAGGGAGTGTTCCTGTCACAACCCATCACCCTTCAATACACTTGCCCAGACTGGCCAGATTTTAACTGAAAAGGGGTCATTTCTAGAGTTTCAGATTGTAAAGTTCCAGCCTGAGGAAGACCCCGGTTGGGGTCGAAAATTTGCTAAATATTCTGGAAATTGACTATTATACTTTATTACATTGTCTGAGAAAATTGCAAATAAAAAGAATTAGAATGCCAATCGAGCCTGTGAAAATTTGAATCAACTCCTATTTGTAGTTTTTGAATTACATGTATTTGGCAAAATGTATGTACAGTCGATGTACAGGACGTGTACAGAAAATTTAATTGTGGACCCAGCCCTATAGTTCTGCGCACGGCTACAGATGGCGCAGCCATTAAGTGACGTCGTTTTCGCGCCTCCAATACAGAAATGAGCGAAGAGTCAATGCATGCAGCGCAACTGTCGTCGGGCTAGTTAACTACAATGTAGTAGTGTGACCTCTCGCCGGGATTTTCGTACACACGGGTCTGGAAAAACACGGGTGTTTTCAAAAAGTGTAACCTTAGCATGTAATTCTGCCCAACGTCAGAAGACATCAAATTGGGAAGAAAAAATGTGGATTCATGCTCTGTCGAGGAAGATGAAGATGCAAAAATAATTGTTCATTTGTCACAATGTCTTACAGTGGACATAAGAGTGGGATTGAAATCTAACACAACGTGGAAGGTTAAAGGGCCTCTAGAGGCAGCTCGCCATTAGGCTACTATCAGTACCGGTTCTTCAGCTAGGCGGCGCCACTTTAACGTTAATCACCAGTACGAGGAATTGAACCTGGGTTTTCCCCGGGGTTTTCCCCAGCCATGCTGGGCTGCCTCTAGAGGCCCTTTAATGCCCGTTCCATGAGTGGTTCGCCCCTAACAAGAGAACGGGTTGCATGTTTAGGGTTCATGCTTAAAACGTCCCCTCCACCATTTTTTAATCTTTTAATCAATTTGATTTCAGTTTTGATATCGGATACAGGATCATGCATCTTGACTACCAAGGGTTGTGACATCGCTTCGCCCTCCGACTACGCTCGTCTCATCTCATGTCCAGAAGCCCTTTTTATAATTGCTTATGGCAGGTTCTTGACGACCTAATACTAATACTACCCCTACCCATATGAGCAGAAACTGAAAAATCAGTGTCGACAGAAAAACGCGTCACTCCAGTAAAAAATGGTCAAACAAGGCACATTTATATGTCTGTGGAGCATATGGATGCATCTAGATGACCTGGGTGGATATTTGACCATAACGTGTACTGAACCCAGGCCATAGCACGCTTTTGAGAAATGATATTTCTTTGGCCTGGGAAGCGTATCTCATCATTATAAGACTACAATGTACCTGCACACAATATATTGATAAACTTGGATTTATATCATGAAAAAATGAACGATCAGAGACCCGATATTCGAAACCGTATGCACCAGGAGCATGTATCCTGAATGTTCGCCGGAAGCTTAGGCCAGTAATTATTTTAATGGATTCATCATGCTCTTGCTCGCTCAGTTCAGGCAGGCGTCAGTCTCGTCTTCACTCNGTTCAGGCAGGCGTCAGTCTAGTCTTCACTCAACACCTCAGGAGGATACACGCACCACACTGATTGTTTTAGTGGTGCAGTGGATATCTCTGAGGTCTTGGGTTCGATTCTCGGATCCATCCATCACGTGATCGACAAGGCAACTCTCCTTAACAAACCTGGTTCTGTCGTAATCCTCTCTGATGAGCTCCCTCTACAGGCAGAGAGAGAAATGACGTACACGAATACGACGTCGGGGTCTCGCGAGACTTCTGGGGACAGTAGACACGTTGTCATGGTTATCTTTTATTTGCTATATTATGGAGCAAATGACCTAATTGTTCTCTTTGGCATCCCAGGCAACACGATATCATTTTTGATCACGACCAAGAAAGCCAACAGAAAGATCTCGACTTGTGTCTACATGTCGGCCTTGTCTGTGGCGGATAATGTCGTCTGCCTGACGAATTTGATCGGCACTATTTGTATCAACTGGGAATACTCGAGACACTGGCCAAGTAAACCTACTATCTTAATGTAAGTGCCTGTAATACATGTATTGCTACACCAATTTTTAAGTCATGCTACGTCAACCACAAACTCCCTAAATTGTTCTTCCAGTACTATAACTTATCTGGCCTTCGCATCCGGTATGACATCTGGTTTGATTCTGGCTGCGATGTCCGTCGACCGATTGGTGGCAGTCTGGGAGCCGATGAAGGCCGCTGAACGCTGTACGGTATCCAAGGCACGGACGTGTATCGTCATTATCGCAAGCCTCCTCATCATTATCAACCTGAACGTGTTCTTCACCTATAGGTACTTCATTCATGAGGACACAGGTAGGCCGATTGACAAAGTACAAGTATCATTAAGTTGCAATCCGTTTTATTGTAAACTGAAAGCAAGATGGAAGAGAAAGCTCGCTGTCCAGGAATACGTAGGTTCTTCATGTGACGTCACATTTCATGCTCCCATATTGACCGTCAAAAGGTCAAAGGTCAAGCGATATTACAGCATCAACACAGTGTCAACACCCCAGGTGATGACGTCAACACAGCGTCAACACCACAGGTGATGACGTCAACACCACAGTTGATGGCGTCAACACAACATGTGATGACGTCAAAATATCGGCAGATGGAAACGCAGGAAAGAGCCTCAAAAATCACTAATGGCTGTGGTTTAGTCACATTGGATTCGACATCGCCAACCTGGTCAGCAACACTTGAGGGCACGAGTGCACACCGCCTGGTGACTGGGGCATGTTGAACGTAAATAAACTGATTAAGTTTGGAACTCCTCTTTGCAGGTATTGAGGCGGTCGTGCGAACATTTCCACCCGCACCATTTGTTGAGAACATCGTCTCTGGTTTCAACCTGGCCTTCGGTACCATTATACCATTCTGTATTGTTGTCATTAGCAACAGCCTGATCATTATGAAGGTCTCCAGTGCGGCGAAGGAGATGGAGGCGAAAAAGACAGAGCATAAGAAGTCTGAGAGGGCCCATCTAACCCGGATGTTGATCATTGTTAGTATTGCTTACGTCATTCTCTCCCTACCGTTCCGAATTTTCGAGATCGTGTTTGATATCCCGGCTATAAAAGCCACATACGACATGTCAGACTCGTACATCTTTCTGAAATTCAACATCCAGTATTGGTCTGTTGGGGTTTTGTGGAATGTAAATTATGCTGTTAACTTCTATCTTTATTGTATTGGAGGTGGACGGAAATTTAGAAACGACGTTAAATCTCTGTTTGCCTGCTAGAGTAACCATTACATCATACACCTTTTTTTTTTCAAATACATGTATTCCATTGATAACCTTGGGTATTGTTGAAAAAAATGAACTATTACTTCGGAAATTGGAAACCGCATTCGCCAGCAGCATGCGGCGTTGTGAATGATCGCCTGAGGCCAGTGTATCTGGTGTTTTTATCATCCTATTCCAAACCTAACGTAGGCAGTCACCGGGCGCTGGTCTTCACGAAGGCATCGCAACAGGATAAACGCCCAAGTTTTCTGAGTGGTGCAGTGGAAATCTCTGAGGTCGTGGGTTCGATTCCATATCGGCCATTTCCCTCAGGAGATTGACAGAGCAACTCTCTTGACGAACATGGTCATCGGCGACTCCGGTTTTCTCCTACAAATCGCTTTTCGCGGACGAAGGAATATGGTACTCGATGTTTTGTGTTTCCTGCAGCCATAATCATATCTGATTTAGCGCCCTCTATAGAGAGAGACAGAACAAGGGGGCGTTCTTGAGCCAGTTCCATATTTGCCGTTTGTGGAAAATGGCTTATGTGAATACTACGATAGCTACATGGACCTCACCAAAAGAGACGTTTGGACACAGGCGTTACGTCATCATGGTCATCTTCTATTCGTTATATTACGGAGCAAATTACTTAATCATTCTCTTTGGTATCCCAGGCAACACGATATCATTTTTGATCACGACCAAGAAAGCCAACAGAAAGATCTCGACTTGTGTCTACATGTCGGCCTTGTCTGTGGCGGATAATGCACCGTCTGCATCGCGAAATTCATCGGTAATATTTGTATCAACTGGGAATACTCGAGACACTGGCCTCATAAACCTACTATCGTCATGTAAGTACTCATTGCTGAACCCCAACGCGTCCCTGTTTTAAGTCATACGACGTCAACAACGAACTTTTCACCGAAATCGTTTTTCCAGAACTATATACTACCTAGCTTTTACTTCCGGTATGACGTCGGGGTTGCTGCTGGCCGCGATGTCCGTCGACCGATTGGTGGCAGTCTGGCAGCCGATGAAGGCCGCCGAACGCTGTACGGTATCCAAGGCACGGAGGGTTATCGCCACCATCTATACCCTCGTCGTCACTGTCAACTTGAACGTGTTCTTCACTTACAAATACTTCATTCATGAGGACACAGGTAATGAGAGACTTTACTGCCGTCAGATGCCGCCACCAGTTAGCGGTTCTAGATTGTCATGGAATTTGACGTCACAGAGAAGAAATGCACGCCGTGACGTCATCCATAATGACGTGGAACTTCTTTTACAGGTATTGAGGCGGCCGTCCGAACATTTCCACCCGCACCATTTGTTGAGAACATCGTCTCTGGTTTCAACCTGGCCTTCGGTACCATTATACCATTCTGTATTGTTGTCATTAGCAACAGCCTGATCATTATGAAGGTCTCCAGTGCGGCGAAGGAGATGGAGGCGACAAAGACAGAGCATAAGAAGTCTGAGAGGGCCCATCTAACCCGGATGTTGATCATTGTTAGTATTGCTTACGTCATTCTCTCTCTCCCGTTCCGAATTTTTGATATCGTGTTTGATATCCCGGCTATAAAAGCCACATACGACATGTCAGACTCGTACATCTTTCTGAAGTACAATGTCGAGTATTGGTCGGTCGGAGTTTTGTGGAACACGAATTATTGTATTAACTTCTACCTCTATTGTATTGGAGGTGGACGGAAGTTTAGAAACGACGTTAAATCTCTGTTTACCTGCGAGAGATAGAGCCAATATTAGGCTACCTGTCTCTCGGCTGTATCATATGGATGGATGGATGGAGGTTGAGATTGGGCGTTCCACAAAATTGCCATGTGACGACGGCACTAACCATGCAATCTGGTTCAACGTTATGTTTCAGAAATGCAGTTTAATAATATCTCTCTGACCGGTTTTTGGTCACCAAATGACATACATGTATTTTGTAATCTAGTTTTACCCCCTCTCAGAACAAGTTCCAGAACTGACCAGTTGTCAAGGAGTGTAAGGAAAGAGCTGCGAAGACTGGCCGGGCTGGTACTTATTCCGAGAAATGTTAAATATGACGTACATTAGGCATTGTTTGTCGATGCCATCATTCACCGTCCACAAGAGAGGTGTCTAAGCACGCGGCGTTAGAATCCGGGGCATGGCTCCAAGGGAAAATATTCCTGTCACCCCTGAGAAACAAGGGTAACCAAACTACATGCAAGAAAGGCAGGGGCAGAGGCCAAATAAAAAGTTCCAGCCAGAAATACAGTGTGGCGTCGACAGTGGCGTCCTTTGGCACCGTCAACGTTCTGTCGATTAAGGACGCCGATGTCAGCGCCACGAAGAACTTTACACCAGAAACGAAACATCATCAACATAAATATTCAGGAGATAAAGGCGAGAGATGAATTAAAAATGCATTTAGCAACAATACCCTTCATACTCATCGACAACTTCTGACATTGTTGGGGTTGGAAGGAGAAGTGTCATTATATACATGTACACGACGAACCTGGTCAGGAGATCGTGATTGGTTTCAGTGGCTGAGGGAGTTTGACTTCAACAATTCGTGCAGAAGGTCTCGAGTTCGAGTCCCCCTTCGAGTATTTTCTTCGTTTTTTCCATTTTTTTAAATTTTTTTTTTAAATTTTTTTCTACCGTTCGATGAGAAAATAAACTACCTCTGCATTCCCAGACTTTTGAAGCGGACTGGGCGATTGTTTCTTGTGGTAACAGTCACTGGTTGATAAGTCTGGACAGGAATTATCCATGGAACACCACCCTCACTGTATCCATGTCAATTCTTGTTTCCGCGTCACCCATAGTCAACACCCAAAGTGACCATGAATGCCAGCCGATACTAGTTCTACCGTGGCCTATCTTGACGAAGTTGAAATCATTGGCGTTTGACGTGTGACGGAAATCAAACGTCTGATTCTCTTTCATAAGACGATTAATGATTCGTCACCAGTCGGGGTTTACCAAGGGTGGGATGTGTTCTGGGATTCAATTAGCTAATGCAACAGGCCACGACGACTCATCCTTTAAGGGCTAATTCTTTATTTCTCTCACTCGTCACAATGCCATTTCACCAAAACCAAGTAGTTTCTTAAGAATCGAGAACCGCATCCTAAGGTTTTATGAGGTTGTTCCATGATTCCTGTGTCACCCAGTTTTTTTCTGCCCATGATTGTTACTTTACGGGCTGTTTGAAGTAGTCTTGGAGACGGTCTGTTTCTCCGACGTCTGTTGACCGATATCTGGGAAATTCTGATTCAGTTTTCTCTTTGCGTACAACGTCATCAAAGTGCGGGTATTTCGCCACGATTAGTTGCGGACTGCGTCAGCAAAATGCGGGTATTCGCGACGATTTTTGCGGATTACGTCATCAAACGTCGAGTATTTCGCCAAGGTTACTTGCGGACTACGTCATCAAATACGTGGAGTACTTCGCCACGGTGAGTTTTCATCTCATCTGAGGAACGAATGAAATAATTTTCTTAACCGACTTTTGGGAAAGACAACGATTGGACGTCGTCACTGCACATCTTCCCNTCGTATCGAGTATCGAATCGTACTCCACGCAGCTGTTTACGCCGGTTAAGACACAAAACACGTCGGTCGACGAGAATACGACTTTATTTTATCGGCGGATAATGAACAAACTTCAAACCAATATTTCTACAAGGTCTCATTCCATTATGAGCTAACTAATGCTTGTTTTATCTGAGGGATGACCCGTGATGACATTCTATCTGGCCAATAGTGGACGAACTAATCTTATTGTTTGTTGATAAAGTCCCTAAAGTATTCCCTACATTTGGTCCATTAAATAAATATTGAAAAAAAATCATGATGTCACATCATAAACGGATTTGCCGAATCATGCATGACACATGAATGTTTCAAGCGGGGCTAATTGGTCGGATGATGTTTTGTTGTTGTTGATACCGGGGATGTGTTGTTAGGGAGTCTGTAACCGACCCCGAGAGATCTATGATAATACACAGGTAGGCCTAGAGTAGACATTAAGGGAATGGCGAAGGGCACACTGTTCTTTGCATCATACGCGATTCTCACACATCAAAGGTTAAAACGACGGCATGTGACCTCCCGGCGTTACGTCACCGGTTATGACGTTATGACGTTGGGATTCGCAACAGGAGCATTGTGCCCGCAACGTAACGTCATGACACCCGACGTCTGTTTGTCTGTCTATTGATATTTTTGTATTCGGCAACATGTATTTTGGGATGTTCGTGAGAAAAAATCTCTGGTAACGTAATGTGGGTGAAACGTGACAAAACGACGCCAACTGAACGAACAATCTCCCAGCGGAGTTTGAGCCGATATTTCTGTGACGGCGGCTTGGCGATGCCTGCAACAAGGCTCTCCGGCCGGTGAGTATCCCTCTCGAGGGAAATCTGAGCTAATGGCCACTTATAAAATATATAAAACTATTTGATGGTAATGTACTCAAAGTGGTAAAAATGATAAGAGTGACGCTAGCGATGAAGTGCTAATCAGATGAGAGAGAGCTCAAATTTGAGAGAGGCATCAATGAAAGTGGTGACAAGTTTCAGTTCTCATAACAATTAGTCATTTTCGGACGCATAACGTCGTGTTAGTAACTACTTAATCATTCAAGCACTCGTTTTTCAGGTTTTTATGCAGAGAGTTGTATCAAAAATAGATCTCTCCCTTATCTATTTTTGGTTGTATGGAATTATCTAGGGTATTGGAACACGGTTTTACTATTGCTTTGGTCCATTCAAGAAACCGATTACCATAAAATCAGCCAAGAAATTCCCAGTGCGAATAAACTAACCATGAATAAAACCCGGTTTTTATCACTTCACCCGAATTTGGCCGTAATATCGATAGAATGTATCCACTCATTAATTCAGTTAAAATTTTTAAAGTAAAATTTGGGCTGATGGTAGCGAAACTTGGGCGAAATGGATGAATGTGATAAATGAATCAGAATATGAAACAATGGATGGGATTTTGTCGTCCACCGGTGGTTGCCCACAAAAAAACTCGAACCACTCCCTTCAAGGTATTTGTTATCACTATATGGAGAAGTACTTGTAGTTACACCAAAATCGCAGCTTCTGTTGGTGATGGTCGGCGTTGCTGACCAGACCACATAGCAGGCTGTTGAGATCTACGAATCCAAGTCCTGACACTTTTGATATGATAATGTTGGAGGAGCTAGGTCCCAGTGGCAAAGCCAGGTCTCTCGGTGACCTTACAACTGTCATTTTGGTGTATCTGCTTTAAAGCAAACCAGTAAGCGACCATCTCCTTTCTGGTCACGTCTTCACACCACCTGTATTTTCAT
This sequence comes from Notospermus geniculatus, assembly GCA_002633025.1. NCBI lineage: Eukaryota > Metazoa > Nemertea > Pilidiophora > Heteronemertea > Lineidae > Notospermus > Notospermus geniculatus. The sequence continues at coordinate 204,063 of NMRB01000719.1, forward strand.
TAGCTTCATTCTATGGTGTTTTTTTTTTCATGTGAAGCAGTTGGACACCTCGCGAGTTGGTTTTCGTGTTTTGTCAAAGTGGTTGAGAATATAAATAAGAGTGACGTTCATCATAAAAACATAGCAAGAAGGTGTCGTATGTTTTTCTTTAGAGATCTTTGTCTCTTTTTCCAAGGAAACAAAGCCCATGTTTTTATATTTTACTTCGTGATTTGCCTGCTGACCGGTGGTCAAAAAGAGGTATGCCGCGAGTCCGTGGGAAGGTCATGGTCATTATTCAGGCTAAAATCGAAAAACAGCGACCTACAACAAATCCAGATGTACTCCACAAACTATAGCACTAGTTCTACAAGCAAACTTTCGGTAAACAGGGCCGAGAATAGCAGAATAAATACATGGTTGGTGGATGTGGACTCAGATTTCTAACTGTATCTGAAGGAGGCTTGAGTCCTCTGATGTTTCTACCAATAAGTACATTATAAAGTGTCGATAACGTGAGAACTTCATCGACGGCGTCCTCTCTACACGATAGCAGATTCTGACCGAGAGACTTTGAATTCGAATTTAAATTCAGTGGTTACGGAGTTACCTTGATGAGAGCATTCCAGGAATACAAATGTGATCCCTGGCGAATATAGAGGTTCTTCACGTGACGTTACATTTCCATGACGACACGATGCCGCCATATCGGCCGTCCAAACGTCAAGCGACGTCACGGCATGAACACAGTGTCAACACACAGATCGTGACGTCAAAATGTTATGACGTGACAGTTTTGACGTCGTCGCCGGCCATTTGACGGCCAACATTGCTGATTCTTTGCAGTCACGTGACCGTTCTGACGTCAGTGAAGGACCTCTATATCGTGAGGGACTCGGGGTTGGCAATACTCGATGATTTGTTACCAAGTACCGTTGAGACCAGCATGCAGGAAGTTCTTGGCCACTAAGAATGACAACAATGTCCCTTTATCGATTTGAGGACACCTGATAGCCCCATACATAATACATCGACATAAAGCTGAACTCGATGACATCGGATAGTCACAGCTCGATACAATGTTTGTCTGCCGTTGATATGTGCTCCAGCTGTCACAACTATTGGTAAAAGGAGATAATTTCTGGCGGCTCTCCATTTCTGGTCAGTTCCATCAAAATAAATAGACTCATCTGTATTCAGACCTCCTCTAAAATGGACTCCCACCCACACACCAGTGTTGTTGAGCTGTCTCTCTTCAAACGGACTAATCATGCAAGACAATCGTGGCCTCTTAAAATCTGTTACTTTCTGAAATCTCTGGAGTGGACATTTTCACGCGAAAATCTCTCAATTCCCAGATGAGGTCCAATTGTTTTGATAATGCTCATTCTTCAAGTTCATGTCCTGGTACCGCACCCGACGGTTTTGATTGGTCGATGCCGAGTAGCCATTAGACTGGTTTCAGGATCGTACGCTAGGGCTGCTGTGGCATAGCGGTGACATTGGATCTGGCGGTGCGATCGGGGACCATACGTCCCCATTTGCCGGGAAGGAATCCTACAAACTTATCGTGATCGCGAACGAGCGTGATTCCATCAAGCTTTTCCTCTGGTACATTGATAAGTGACTCATTTAACCACCTTTTCGTTCCGTTTCAGGTTGTGTGTGGGTCGGGAACACGCCGCTCTGCGAGGGTAAAAGTAACACATGCCGAGAGATGGGGATGGATCTGGTAAAGATGACGTCAACAGGACCTGATGGATCAAGATGCTGGCAGGGAACCAGGGTACTGTGCTGCCCTCCCATGGAATTCAAGAGAAATAGAGGATATTATAATTAGGTATGGAAGTTGAGGAATGTCTAAAGGGCAATTCTGCCCTACACATTCTGCCCGTTACATTTCCATGACGACCGATGCCGCCATATTGGCCGTCAAAATGTCAAGCGACATCACGGATTAGCACAGCGTCAACAGTCAGGAACACAGCGTCAACACACAGATCGTGACGTCTAAATGTCATGACGTGACAGTTTTGACGTCGCCGCCTGCCATTTCACGTGACCGTGGTGACGTCAGTGAAGAACCTCTATAGATCTCTATAGATCTATACGAAACATGCATGACCATGATGACACTTCTGCGCGCCGCGTGTACATGGAAGGCCCGGGATGGAAGGACTTCTTCCGCCGATGGGCGCGTCATTCTCACCCTTACAAGGGACTGAATTCCTCACCAAAATCCATGCTTCGGTGAAGTATTGGCATATTCTAACTTGTGCAGCGCATGGTACATCAGCCGGCTAATATCTCTGTTTGTTTCCTATAGGTGGCGGCACCTGCTGGCGAGAAGGAATGGGTAACATCACCAAGAAGAAGAAACTGATGGAATTTGGCTGGATTTACAAGAAGCATCGAAGGCGTTCTCCTTCCTTGAAAATGGAACTTTTTGTCTCTAAATAAACTTTTTGTTTTTTATCAAAGCATTTCTCTGCCACCTGCTGTTGTCGTGTGCACAGGGACACTGTTTTATGATGTATTACATGTACCAGGAAGGCCGTATTATCTGTGAAAGGGAAAAGGGGTGAGGGAGTTGATGTAAAAGTGTTTTTCCACTGCGAATGAAATGACCGCCCCCCCCCCCCAAGGATGGAAGTAAAGAAGAATACATTAACACAGTCTGTTTTATAATCGTGGTTCATTTCTCCTAAGTATGTTATCCAGGAGTTTTTATTTTGTAAATGTGTTGACTACGGTTACACCAGAGGGATTTTTCAACGTACGCGGATAAAATCATTGTTATTTCATGCTGCACTGCACCCAGACAAAGCTTTTTTCGCAGTACGTTGGCACAGCGTCTGCGATATCCTACCCTGAAACTTCTCTAATCCACACATATCTCATGGTGGATTAATTAATCATCGGTGCTCTGTCATTGTAAATGCACCTAACCTAAAACTTCTCTCACAATCTAATCCATACATAACTCGTGGTGGATTATTGAATCATCGGTGCTCTGTCATTGTAATGCACCTTTGATTCTTTCCCCATCCTCCCATAGCAGGGCTTTGGTCTCGCTCCTCTTCGTACACTCGCACACAAAGTGAAGAGGAGCGGGGTAAAAACCCTCTGCTGTGGAGGATATCTTTCCTTGTCGTCTGTTCCCAACCACCAAACTCTTGTCCGACATGTTGGTAACAATCAGTTCTTGAGCATCTTCGATGATCGAAGGCCGATAGACTGCTATCCACTGCGTTACACCGCACATCACCCTTCGAGAAATTGACCGGTCCACGGCGTATCTGCCGCCTCGAGAAGAAGAGGCCAATCAGAATCGGTGTTGTAAAATTTGAATCGTAGTACAAAGAGTGGTAGCCGAAGACCCGATATAAAGTGCAATATGATTGGTCGCCCGGTAAAGTTGGCATCGTGCCAAGATACGCCGCCGACTGGTCTATTTGTCGAAGGGTGATGTGCGATGTAACGTAGTGGTCAGCAGATCGGCCTTCGATTATCGAAGATGTTCTTGAGAGGCTGGACGGAGACACCGAGAACTCCCATCGTCTGCTCCCACGGCTTTGTGGGTTGCTATGTTTTCTTATGCAAACAAAGAGCTGGCTACATCAGGTGCTCGGTAGGGGGCGCCATCCCCTCACTCACTGGACGACACTGGGCAGTTGCTCAATCCAGACGAAAAACCACATACGAACAGTTATAACAGCACACAGGGAAAATCAAATATTAAGTCTAAAATTTGCAATCCTGAAAAACCTACATACAAGTTTTATTGATGTGCAATATTTCAGCTGCATCTGACATTGACACGTCATCATGGAGCATATGATATCAAATCCTCTGGGCTCGTGTGCCCTACATTTCATGATTGTTCACCCACATTCGCGCGGCTCTCAATATTCAAAGTTGTTGAATCTTGTCGACTGCCTCGATGAGCTTTCGGCACATTTTCACCCACTTTTCGTGACTTTTGTGCAGCTGTGAGCTTGTTCAAGATTCTCAATGGTTGTCGAGTTTATGAATAAAATGCGATTAGTTGCTATGTTCTGCTGATACAGAGCTCACTTGACTCAGTACTGCGAAACTATCGTTTGGAGGAACATCAGCAACGGACATCGATAATCATAAGGTAGGTGATACTGTTATTGGTGTCTCTAAACGTCGCCCCTTAATTGCCGAGGTTTGGTCGTGGGTTTTTGCCAAACGTTATATTCATGAATGAAATTATCCCAGAATGTCACGTGCAGCTGGAAGAAATTGACAGTTCTCATGCTGTTAAGCACAGGTTATGACGGCAAAATTTCTGTGTCGAATATGGAAGAGACGGAAGTTTTCTGAAGTTTCGTTTGTATGGCATGTGTTAGTAGTGACTAAAGCCCGTGAGGGCTGGGAACTACTCTTGTCATCATAGAATGGATTGTTTGCTTATATCTGTTTGTCCTTGTCACTGTATTGAATTGCTGTCACAGCGAGGTTTTACAGGTTTAGACCTAATCGATTACTCAGATTTTGGTTGTCAGAATCATCTGCCGACAGCTGCACATTGCAAACATCCCGCTCATTTGCTCTCAGGTCCATTCGGCATTATTCCTGACGTCTACAAGGTTCTGACTCTGCTTTCTCTTCCAGCAATGAAGGTCACCGGTCTGATTGTCCTAACTCTAACCATCATGGTTGCTTCCATGTTGACAGGTAAGCCATGAACCGTCTATTCCCTTATGTTAAAAAAATACCATTAAGTGAGTTTGGTGAGTTTCATTGTTCGCTTTAGCCTACTTCCTTGTAAAGTCTGCACTAAACGATCATTTTCATTCTTATTTTTCAGATTTAGCTGCTGGTGCTGCTAGGACGTAAGTTTAACGTGCTATTCTAACTGTAAATTGAAGGTTTTTCAGAAAATTGGCCCTCAGTGGAAAACATATTGATGTCAGCATTGTCGGTAACCGCGTAACAACCAATCCTGTTTATTGTTTCAAGTTTCATTTACAAAATAGTAGCCTTGCTGATGACCCGCGATCAAATACTGTAAACCGTGAAATTTTCGCGACGCTAAAAGTTGGCGAATTTATAATTTTTTTTGAAAACGCGAAGACTAATTTCCGCGTTTACCTTCATAATTCAATGGAAAATGCATAAGGCTTTGTATTTTCGCGCTGTTTAAGTCCGCGTTTCGGCCCATGACCACGAAAATAAAACACACGCGTTAATAGAGGCCATCCGACATCCTGATCTGACACACTAACTTTTTGGGAGGCTGCAAAAACAATGTTATCGTCATAAAATCGACTTGATATTTCACACACATACGTACAGACATATACTATAACATATAAAAATGGTCTCACAACAATCAAAACTTCTCTTCACGGAAATAAACGGGTGACTTTGAGAGCAAAACTGCCCGGTCAACAAAGCATTTCATATCCCATTCACAGCCTGATCTGACACACTAACTTTTTGGGAGGCTGCAAAAACAATGTTATCGTCATAAAATCGACTTGATATTTCACACACATACGTACAGACATATACTTTAACATGTAAAAATGGTCTCACAACAATCAAAACTTCTCTTCATGGAAATAAACGGGTGACTTTGAGAGCAAAACTGCCCGGTCAACAAAGCATTTCATATCCCATTCACGGCCTGATCGGACACACTAACTTTTTGGGAGGCTGCAAAAACAATGTTATCGTCATAAAATCGACATGATATTTCACACACATACGTACAGACATATACTATAACATATAAAAATGGTCTCACAACAATCAAAACTTCTCTTCATGGAAATAAACGGGTGACTTTGAGAGCAAAATTACCCGGTCAGCAAAGCATTTCATCCCATTCACAGCCTGATCTGACACACTAACTTTTTGGGAGGCTGCAAAAACAATGTTTATCGTCATAAAATCGACTTGATATTTCACACACATACGTACAGACATATACTTTAACATATAAAAGTGGTCTCACAACAATCAAAACTTCTCTTCACGGAAATAAACGGGTGACTTTGAGAGCAAAACTGCCGGTCAACAAAGCATTTCATATCCCATTCACAGCCTGATCTGACACACTATCTTTTTGGGAGGCTGCAAAAACAATGTTATCGTCATAAAATGGACTTGATATTTCACACACATACGTACAGACATATACTTTAACATATAAAAATGGTCTCACAACAATCAAAGTTTCTCTTCATGGAAATAAACGGGTGACTTTGAGAGCAAAATTACCCGGTCAGCAAAGCATTTCATATCCCATTCACAGCCATGTATATTGTTGCACTCGACTTAGACTCTGTTCACTATTTCTGATTGACTTTTATTCGCGTCATGAGAAACCAATCATCCAATGATAGTACTTCAGGGCGATGTTTTCATTCAGTGTGGTTATCAGTGTGAAGAAGATTTCTCAGAACCTAGCAACAGCGATCGATGTCCTCATCATATTGCCATTAGTGACATGTTTTGATTGGCTGAAATTGATTTTTTATTAGCAACATTTCATTAGATGTGGTAGCCTTGGTTTTTAATTTGCCCACAAATTGATCTTGACAACTTCCTAATAAAACCTTTGCCATTTTCAGGAGTGCAAGTACACCAAGACTCAAGCACAGTCAGGAAGAGAACAGGAATAAACCTTACATGACCATCATACAAGGTAGGCCTAATTTTAACTGGAGTTGGCCATGAATCTTGGTCGATCAGATCACACCAGCTTTTCGTTTTTAAGCCATCTTGCTTTCGACCGTGACCAATGGGAATTTGGACCATTTCCTTTCACATTCCAACAGGATCTTGACCATTCCAATACAAATTGGACCATGATCTTTCATATTTCAGTAGGATTTGGACCATGTCCTTTCACTTTCCAATGAAATTTCGACGATGACCTTTCTCACGTTCCATTGGGATTTAGGTACACCTTATCCTTTCACATTCCACTGGGATTTCGACCATTTCCTTTCACATTCCAATGGGATTTCAATCATTTCCTTTCACATTCCAATGGGATTTCGACCATTTCCTTTCACATTCCAATGGGATTTCGACCATTTCCTTTCACATTCCAATGGGATTTCGACCATTTCCTTTCACATTCCAATGGGATTTCGACCATTTCCTTTCACATTCCAATGGGATTTCGACCATTTCCTTTCACATTCCAATGGGATTTCGACCATTTCCTTTCACATTCCAATGGGATTTCGACCATTTCCTTTCACATTCCAATGGGATTTCGACCATTTCCTTTCACATTCCAATGGGATTTCGACCATTTCCTTTCACATTCCAATGGGATTTCGACCATTTCCTTTCACATTCCAATGGGATTTCGACCATTTCCTTTCACATTCCAATGGGATTTCGACCATTTCCTTTCACATTCCAATGGGATTTCGACCATTTCCTTTCACATTCCAATGTTTCAATGGGATCAGAACCGAGAACTTCCTCATTCCATGATTTGATACTTGTAGGGAAAAAAGTGGCTGTTGATGCTGTGGTGTTTCGCCTTGTTTTGCACTTGGACACACCATCATTCTCATGACAACTGACCAGTCAGATGGTGTGATTTGATCAGCCATAAATGAAGTCCCCAATGCCAGTCATGGGGAGTTGCTAAGACATACATGATTCCACTAAATCACATTTTACCACGCAATCACCATTTTCATTGCAATGTGGAAATTGATTGAATTTCCTCTGAATGTTGATATTTCTTATTCGGGTTCATGGGATTAATTTAATGTTTACCATTACCATAGTAACGAGATTTATCTTGATATACCTTCCGTTCAGTTTGTGAACGTGTGTTTGCCAGTTTCTCCTGATTGATTTGGCCGTGGTTCTTGAAAAATTGCCCTCACTTAGAAGATATGTTGACTACCAAAATCATTGATATGCAATAATTTATCAGTAAGTGCTATTCACAATTTTTCTGACGAATGATCAAATCATCGATTTATCTTGAGGTTGAGCCGACACTTTACTGACCTGCTCATGGTCAAACAATCAAGACAGACACATCTCTCCAAAGATTCTTTTGATAAATTTACCAAGGATTAAAGAAATCCTAACAATTAATCCTTTTGCATAAACTGTTACTTATTTTCTCCTTATCAAATGTGTTGGAGTGAATGCCTGCAGGGGCGATCACATGACATTTCAATTATACTGCGACCCAAATGTCGCACTTCGACATGAAAATCACCTGAAAGGTTTTTCCAGACCAGTAATTTTCAATAGGCCCTAACTATCCACTTTCTTATGCCGTGTTCACACTAGGGTTTTATATCGAATCGAATTCGCAATAAAGGCCTATTCCGATATAACGCGTCACACTCAATTCGACATAGATCACTTTTATATCGATTTAACCAAACCGGTATTTGAATCGGTTTCGATTCGCATTAGCCAAATCGAAATAGTTATGTACTGCACAGTGTACATTCAATGTAGGCCTAACGTCATGACGTAGTTTATTTCGGGTTGAGTGTGACGCGTTTTGTTTCGAATCGAAATCGGTTTAGTTGTAGTGTGACCCGACCCGACGTAACCAAATCGAATTCCGTATTTCGATTTACGGAAACCGATTTCGATGCGAAATAGGTGTGAACGCAGCATTAGCTTCCAAACACTAATTTCATAGCTGCTCTCCCATGCATCTTGATTTGATACCTTTTATCAATTCATATGTGAATGCCACATTTATCAAGTTGTATTGGGGATGGATTCATGTTATCCTAGCAAACAGATCGCATTTCATATCAACTTTAACCAAAGTATAAATACATTAGTCTCCGCTCGTTCACATATTTGCTTGTCCTTCTTCAGTTGAAACAGTATTTTCTTAAAGTAGTCGTGTACACAAGAATCTTATGGTTACTTTTATATGTATTGTGGTATGCCCTAATGTATATAGTAAGCCAAGACACTTCAAAGCCAAAGAGAGTGTCTGATCGGCTCTGTCGTGCCTGTTGGGTGTTTGCTGGGATATATCAAATACTTTTACCAAAGAAGAGGGGTATGACGGAACTAACGGTAGTGTAAAGTGAGTAGAGTTTCCCTTTTCCCAACTTTGAACTGCAGTATACACTTCTCAGAACATGTTCCAGAATTGGCCAACTTACTTGTCACTGTTAAGCAATGGGAAATGAGAAAACTGGCTGAGCTGGTGCTTATTCTGAGAGGTGGTATTATGGGACTGTTTTCTGTTAGAACAGTGACCCCCACACTTGAGAAGGTCACCCATTTATCCTTTTCTAATACAAATCCTGCTTCTCTTTTCAGTAAAAGGAGAAAATACGCACACTAGAAACCAAAACCGTCCACAATCGTGCCCGAACAAACTGCTAACGACCAGCTGGTCCAATCCAGCTCTGAAGAGCCCCAGAAGTGGATCCCAGCGACCGAAAACAAGTAAGAACAGAGAGTCCTTGACGACCTTGGATTTCATATCCCTTGATGCTGTGTTCTGCTCCTGTCATCCTCCATGGCAGGGCGATCCACCGACTTTACGACGAGTTTAGGATCAGGTTGCGATTTAGTTCACGAGTTTGCGACTTGTTTACGACGAAAAATCATAGCCTTCACGATTCGTTCACGACGAGTTTGCGACTCGTTCACGACTGAACTCTGTTGACGACTAGTTTGCGACGAGTTTACGACGAGATCAAACATGTTTGATTTGGTTCGGTGGATCAGCTTCAACGTCACACGTCATTTCTTTACGATCAGTTTGCGACTAGTTTACGACGAGTTTGCGATTCGTTGACGACTGCCGTCGTGAACTAGTCGCAAACTGATCGTAACTCGTCGTAAAGTCAGTGAACCACCCGCAGAAGTCTGACGCAACGTTCTTTTTATGCTTATGAACAGCCATCATGGATAGAGCCACTTTTCATGTTGTTTTTCTGCATATTTCTCCCCAGGTGGTTCAACTCCTCGAACTGAGTCTCGTTTGACACTAGAGATAGACCCTGAATACTACGACAGGTTTGTGGCCAGAAAAGAGTGCCAGTCTCAGATCAGTGAACACCGTCGTGATGAGAATCACAATCTGAATGTCGGTGTCTTCGTGAGGGGGAAAAAGGAGGGACAAACTGATAAGGATACGCAGTGGTTGAGTTTTGGAGGTGGAGTTCGAAACAGTGCCGGCTTAGTGGATGCTTTTTCAGGTGGGTATGTTTACTACAAATTCTGAGATACAGCATCATATGTAAACTCCCTGACAGCAAAATGAGTAAGAATGCACCGGAAAGAAGACCCAAGATGACACCAGAGAACAAGACAAGGACGTGTTGAATGATACAATAGGGACTTCCGGCAAAGCTCCGTATCGTCGGTCCGTATCACGTATGACGTATCGAGCTAATGAATTTTCTATTAAAGTCATACGTCATACGTGATACGGACCGACGATACGGAGCTTTGCCGGAAGTCCCTAATATCCCTTTGATCTTTCAGTCATGAAGAATTCTGACGAGTATTTCAGTATTGATGGCAGGACGGGGATGGTGGTTGCTAAAAATCTTCGAAAAACGGACAAAGTCCAGATAGGAATCAATGGTCGTGCATCAAAAACCACTTCCAGTCGAGCCATCCAGCAAACACAGAATAGTGAAGATGAACCAGAGTAAGTTGCTGACAGCTGTTGTATTGATGTATGTTTATGAACAAGACCTTGTGCTCCTCAATGCATGTTCATCAGATGTGATCGGCTATGTAATAGGAGAATTTACTACTGTTTAGTGTTAGAGGCCGCCACCAGTTAGCGGTCCTAGAACGTCACGAAATTTGACGTCATAGAGAAGATGTGCACGCCGCAACGTCATCCATAATGACATGGAGGCCATGGCTTACATCTGTGACGGTAAAGTTTTATATCGTTCTAGGACCGCTAACAGGCGCCCTCTAACGGCAGTAAAGTCTCCCATTGGTATCCAATGACACTGCTAGGATTACATTGGCATGTCTTATGACAGTAGTTAACCAACCAACAATGAATGTCATATGTCCTTAATTTGAAAATTCCTCCTTTGCCTAAATTCCAGCCACTCCCAACCAGGTACCCTATCTCCAATATGCATGTTCCTGCCATCTTTATTTCAGTTCCGTTCCTTTCCAACTCCTACCATTCTGGCCTAATTGTTGCACCCATTTATTCTTTTTGTTCACGTTGTTACTTTTTAGCGATTTTGGGCAACTGAATGTCGATCTTTGGTAAGATCTATGTGTTCACGGCAGGAAATATTAAATGAATTCATACTCACAGCACTTGTTTGGAATGAAAAGGAATGTTCACTAGCCTTCATAAGTAATGGAACCTTTCAACCAAGAAGTCATCCTGAGAACATCAGGGGTTCTTAGCGCTCTCTAGTCCAGTCGCTTAGCCTCAAAATTCGGCCCCATCGGGACACGGCGGACAAAAGCACCATTTTTTGTATATTCGTTCCTTAGATGACAATCTTCAAATTTGGAGGGGGCGCCACTCTGGCACCCTTGAGCGTTTTGAGAAAATCTCGTTTCCATGGAAACCGATGCCAAATTTCGTGTATTTTGAAAAATGACGATATCTTNATCCGAAACGCACCCGCACCATGCACAAAGGCCAATAGAGAGTTTGAGATTGATTTGATATTTTTAGATGGTATCGAATAATTCGCGCCCCCTGGTGGCCGCTATCTTGAATTTCAACATGGCCACCCCTCGTTATGTGTTCAGGGGTCCCCCTGAGTCACGCTAGGGTCGGTGGACTTTGAGATTTTTTGCAACTCGCCGAAAAAAGTTACTTTGAAATTAACTTTGAAATTCAGGAGCCGCTAACACTGACTTCATTGGACTCGAGAACTGAGCTTTGTACAGGAAAATGGGACTCGATGTACAGCTAACTTTTGAACGGTGGGATTTACACCCCATAAATGTATTACCAACAGATAGAAACATGGTGCCTCGTAATCATATAAGCATGTTTTCAGTAATTTTTAACTTGTTACGGAATTGGAAACGGCGTTTTTATGTATTTTGACCCATTTTGTGTTAATTTACATAGAAAACGCCATTTCTTATTACATAACTACTAAAAACAATTAAGAACATGTTTTTCTGCTTCTGAGGCACCATGTTTCTATCTGTTGGTAATACATTTATGGGGTGTAAATCCCACCGTTCAAAAGTTAGCTGTACATCGGCTCCAATTCTCCTGTACAAAGCTCAGTTCTTGGGTCCAATGATAAAGTCAGTGTCCTTAGCTTCAAACGGGATATTCTACTGAAAGAAAGAAAATCTCAGATGGCGCCCCCTCCAAATTTAAAGAGTACCAATAGATAAACCACCAGAAAAAAATTGGTGCTTTTGTCCGGCGTGTCCCGATCATTTCCATAACCGACTAGACTACTCTCTCTTCGTCACCGCACGCCAAGCAGCATTTGTGTGCAGTGACAAGGGAGCGCACAGCTCCTGATGTTCTCAGGATGCAAGGAGTCTGAGTCCAATATCTTCATTAGGACAAACCTGTCTTGAACCATTTTCTTCATCCAAAAAGCTGTGCTCGGCGTTCCAAACATTTGCCATTGTGTCCATTTTTCTTGTGGTGTGGCATCAGCATGCTTTCAGTTAGCCAAGAGGTTTAGAACCATAGAAGACTTAGGTATGCCCATCCCCATCCCTGAGATACTGGAAGGATAGAAACACAGATCTGATATAGTGTTGTTGCACTCATAGAAAGCTTGGTACTCCAGGTACCGTTAGTTCAGTTCTGTGGATTGCAATGAACAGGCAATTGACGTCAAATCTGTTATATATTGCAATATTGAAATATATTGCAGTTTTTCATTAAAACTAGAAAGAAGACAGTGTTCTTTTTTGTACCTTTCCTAAGGGTATCTATTGGGATGGTACCCCGTTCCCCGCCTGTTGATAGAACTTGTTGTTTGTTCATTGCAACACATATCTGTCTTTGATTGCTGAAGTGTGTTTAGAATATGTTTGTGTCCCTCCTTAGCCACTGCCATAGAAGCCACCACCCCCAGCCGATGGCTTACTTGAATACAATATATAAAATGACGATTGTATCATTCCCAAATTTGCATGTTTTTATCCTCAGTCGGCACGCCAATACTCCTGTTAGTTCAAGAATCAAAACAGGCAGTACAATGAAATCGTTTCGCAGACTGTGAGTTTTGCACACATTCAAGTTATTTCACTCTCTTAACATCACATTGTTGCATTCAGCAAGCACGACCACGTAAGTCACTGTTTCAAAAGTGACGACACCTATTGGTCAGTCATGAGTACACATTTACAACATTTCAATCTGATGCAGATCCTAATGTCATAAATTATTGGCAAGTTAACCCAGTAACAATTCAAATTCAACATTCCATGCACAAGTCACTAATTGACAGAATCAAATATCTGATATGCATCATACCATTAACTCAATGACAGCAACTAAATTATTCACAGTTAATTGTTCACACCACTTTACTATCACGACTGAGATTAAACAATACGAATGAAGTCGGTGAATGTTTTTGTTCCATTTCTGTTTTAAGCGCCTCATACACGATCAATATTATTGCACAATATGGTGGCCCAAAATTGGGCAATTTGTGCTTCTGGTATGAGGGTAGAAGAAAGATTGACAATAATAATTGCCCATTTTGATCCTCATATTGTGCAATAACATTGCACGTGTATGAGCCGCTTTATGTCCTTGCCTGAAACCCCATAAGTCACTATGTCTCTAGCATTTTCCAACGTTTTGAAGCTTGAGTCCACACTCCTGTGAGCCCAGACTGTGCGAGTTTGCTGGGATTTTAGCTGTTTTATCAGCACTATATGGAAAAAATGATCGAAGTGGCTATTTATCAAGCCCGGCTCGCTGAACAGTACGCAAAATTGGGCTTAAACGTCGAGCTGGCAGTATTTCCGGAACCAGGTGACAAATACTCTACCATTGTCTTCAGTGTGCTGATTGGCACATTGCAAAGATGTTGGGCTTACACCCCAGGGCCCGTATGCATAAAAGTGGAATAGGCTTATTCCAGGTATAACCTAACGTTATAACCTTAAGTTATACCTGGAATAAGCTTATTCCACCTTTATGCATACGGGCCCTGAGGTTGAAGGTTCGATTCCCGTGTGGTCATAATGTTCTCTCATTTTTTTCTTTTTTGTTTTCCTTTTCTTAGAAAATTATGTTGACGTTTTCAAAATTTCTACAAAGAACAACTGGTTAATTATTTTTTTCTTAGTGGTGACACTGATAAAATCGTCTACAGAATCGTTGCATCATCCTGGGCACACCCTGGTGTTCGGACTCGCCGGCAGATTCTGACCCACAAACCCCAGCGGATTAATCTTCAGACTGACGAAAACCGAGAGTCTGAAGCTAGGCATGCGACCACAGTGTCTATTGGTCATCACGTAGAAACAAGGGTTGAAAAAAGGATAAATTGGCTTCGGAGACCCCCATGTTGCGAGCAATGAAACACTACCACCACACCGCCGACTTCCCAACTAAACAAGCTGAAGCCATTGCATATTCATGAGGAGGCCTGTCTTTATTACCAGCTCGACGAACAATGCCGATTTTGAAGCTTGCTTGTCAAGCTAGCTCGATAAATAACACTAAATCCACGTACTCCTCATCGAGCGGCTTGACAAATAAGACCGAAAGTAGTGCTTATTCATCGAGCGGCTCGATAAATAAACCCGGTCAAAAATGATTGCATACTGCTTTGCTCCTTGTTGGCCTGTGTAGTGATTGTAGACCGTGTTGGATCATCTGTTCTGTTTGATCATGTGGTGCTTGTACTTCTTGACAGTAAGTGGATTGTAGCCTACGTCGCAAGATGTTCCGGCCAACCTACCGAAAGGTCAAAAGAACACAATTTGACCATGTTACATGTATCTGTAGAACGGACCTGAAAAATAGTTCTATCAAGCATAAAATAACTGGTAAGGCCATTGGTAGCCTACCTTCAGACATGCATGTACGGCAAGTTGACCACCGAACTTGGGCAATAAAAATGTCAATCAGAGGTAATGTGCTGATTACCTCTGACAATACCAAATCATATTGGACCAAATAGATGAGAAGAAACATCTGCTTCCAGGGACATCCCAGATCTTGATGACGGCAGTTTGAAGGAGGATGTGAAAGGACCTGTACCACTATGTTGGGATGATCAACTCAAGAAACCTGAGGTGAAGGTGTGGGCGCCAAGTGGACAAACTGCTGAGAAAGTCAAGCCTGTGAGTATCATGATTGAGTCGCCGTTGGTCATACTCACTATGTGTTGCTTATATTGCATATCAGAAAAACATTTGTTGAACTTGTAGGAAAAACAGAGTTGTCTTGAAGCAAAATTTCTTGAATGATGAAAAGTTATTTTTAGAAATCCTTTTTTTGGAAGGGCTGTACAGTATTCAATTCATGAAAACTGTTGATTTATTAGGTGCAGTCAGAACAAATTGATGATCAGGTAATTGATTTGGTATGTAGCCGTGAGGGTTGTTGAGTTTTTCAAAATGGTGACTTGGTGCGGTGGAGTTTGGAAGTTGGGGGCACTTGATTTCTCAATGCACTTTTACTAACTATTCTGGCACATGAAGTCTTGATGTGATGTTTTCTGCACTTTTTGTTAAAATCAGAGACTAATACACATGTAGATGTTTTCAAAATGTATCCTTTGTGTAGAAGTATCCCTGCAGTTTTAAGAAAGTCTTGGGTTTGACAAAAGTTACTTGTTTGAAAGGGTGACTATGTCTTCAAATCGTTCTTTCAGAGTGTCAGCGAGACCAAACCAGTCGTATTCAAGAGACTTATTGCAGAAGAACAACCACCATCACAGCTCATTTCACCCCGACGAATGCCATCAGCTGAAGGTTACAAGGTGCGGCAACGAACAAAAATACGTAAATGGTTGGATGGTACTGATACGAACTTTATGACGATACTAAGTATTGACACTCGAGGAGAGGAAGAGGACAAAGATATTGAACTGATTGATTATGAAAAGTTGATAAATGACCAGTTTCATCCGCGGGACGGAGGCAGAAAGTTCCCCAAAGATGGCCCGCCGATGAGTTATAGTGAAATCAATGTACGGCGTAGTATGTCTGGGAAGAGGAAACCTTCAGGTCGTAGTACAGCCCGGTCGAGCAGCGCTGATTCTCGCGTCGGCTCCGTTGATCCTAAGAATCTCGTTCGACCAACATCGAGGAGCATCACCACCGGTACCCTTCCTGATAGCCCTCTTAAGGTTACACCAGCCAGCCCGACTGTTCGGGCGTCACCCATTCGGACTATTGTAACCCAGCCTGTAAAACAGCAATCACCACGGGCTGGTAAAATCATCCGTGGTAAAACAAGTGATAAAATGGGCCGTACTCCACCAAGTATAAGTGCTAATTACAATCAAGGCGATACCAGCTATATTCAGATAACTCAGGGGGTCGTGCCCGGTGAAGGACAACAAAGCGAGTCTCATGTGCCCAACCGGGATGTTGTCAGTGTCCAGGATAATTCGTACATTGTCGATCAGTCTGGAGAGAAACATCTTCCTGAATATTATGGTGATGAAGTACCCCCAGCACCGCATCAAGTGACAAATGTTTCGCCACCGATGAAAATGGCCGTTGATTTACCAATCATGGATATGGGTTCAGAGGTGACATCAGTCGGCGAGGTTGACGAACGAAAGTCGATGATGAATGCAGAATCACTTCAGGAGATACGGGAAGTTTTGGAAGTAGAGGATACTGGGAATGTTGATGAGGATGATGATGATGATGAGCAGGAGACGAAAGATGTAAGAAAAACAATCCCAGCACCAAGTCCAGTGATTGGGAGTCCTACTCCACGATCTGAAGGCATCGAAGATCCTCTGGAAAGTGCAAATAGAGAAAAAACTGATGTTGAAGAGGAGGAGTTTAATATATCTGTCTCAATCAAACCTCGGGATTCATTTGGACAAACTCCAGAGGAGGATTCGGTGCACTCCGGAAGTGGCCACCATACTCCAGAGAATTAAACAGGATTTGAGAAAAGCACGAGCACTCTTTGCTAGGAACATTGAAGTTTGCACCAACTTTCTGAATTTCACGGTCGATTTCGTACAGATTTGTTGGCCAAAGGGAGGCACGTACCTGGGGCGCCCCCTGGATCCACGCCTATGTGCAAATTCCATGTGCTTCTGCTCTTCAATCATTCTTTTCTTTCTGTAGTCTGAAGACGAAGACGCACTCTTTCGACTTGAAAGCACTCTTTCGACTTGTATACAGACCTTTAGTTTTTGTAGATCCTTCTACGTTGTTCCAAGAACAAATGTTTGATGTATGTGACAGTGTTTGTCTTGATGCTCCCCATTAGTGTGCGTGAAACTGTTAACTGTCTGTTTCATGGATATTTGTCAATACTGATAGTGACCGTATGTTCAACATACATTATACAGTGTTTCCGCCAGAGGGTACGCAGGGTATGCTGTAAGTACCCTCAAAGGAACAGAAACTTCAAAGGGCCATTTTCTTTAATTTCATGGTTTTTTTGCTGATTTGGAAGAATTGCATACCCTCAAAAATATTTCTGGCAGAAACCCTGGTACATGTATCTATAAATAGGTTTCATACTTAGGCCTACTCAGAAACACGACTGCAGTGCTTAATTTCAGTCGTTGGAAGAATACCAATGAAAAATTAGATATCATCATCTATTTTTGATAATATGGATAGCCAATTCATTCCCATATAAATGTATACCATCCCTTGAATGACTTTAGAAGACCTCCTACCTGGATACTTGCTCTGTGACAGTGAAAAATGTACATGTATTTATAACATACCAAGAATCTTGAGCTTCAGACCGCTCTTCCCAAATTCAAGTAAGCAATCATGTAAAAGTTTAATTCCTCGTTGTATGTAACATGACATGCCTGTATTTTGATGTGGTGAACTTTAATTTCTTTGGAAGGTGATCTAGTGTGCCAAAGCATGTAATTTTGATATATCTGATTCATTATCATTAAACTATTTTTCTATCCCTTTTTGACTGTACACCAATAGGAAATAAAATACCATGTGTACAATAGGCCAAGACGTCATCCTTTCCAAAGTAGTGACATCTGAGGATTAAAGGCAGTACTACAATGCTACTGGGTGTGACAAGCTAGCCAACTCGGGGTGGATACCGAGGGGGGTTCTGGTGGTATAAGATACTGTAACATCTTTTTAATCGCGAAACATCAAACATCTCGCTTGGAGCTTAGCGGCCGCCCGTGTGTCTGATGTAATCATCGTGTCGTTGCATCGATGGTTCAACGAAACTCTATTCCCCTGCTTGGAACAACATTTTGTACGCTTGCACTGTTTCGAAATGTCTAGGAGGCGTGGCATCGGACTTTCTGTGAACCTCAGATGCCGGAAATAGCGTCTCAGAGCTTCTAATTCTCAAAATCTTCCTGGGGGAGGTCCCCAGACCCCCGCCAAATTGGCGCCGGTGAACATGGTGACGGCGCAAGC
The DNA here is from genome assembly GCA_002633025.1 of Notospermus geniculatus. NCBI lineage: Eukaryota > Metazoa > Nemertea > Pilidiophora > Heteronemertea > Lineidae > Notospermus > Notospermus geniculatus. Next base: position 222,591 of record NMRB01000719.1, read on the forward strand.
CAACGGCGCGCGAGAGTCCAGCGGCCTCCACCTTCAGAACCCACCCCTCGAGAAAAGGAACGAAAGAGAATTGTTGTATTTTGTGCGTCCGTCGCCATTTCCCGCCAAGAAATTTTGGGCGTTCCCCCACCATTGTGTGCATGGGTAAGTAGCTTTCCTCAGCTAAATGCCGGGTGAAAAGATTCTGTCGATTATTTCGGGCCTAATTTGATTCAGGCTAGGAAAATTGCCAGTCATCCACCCAAAAGAACTGCCCAATTCTTTCGGGAATTATTCTCCGTATACACCTGTCAACTGTGCGTCTGTCGTCTGCTATAGCAGGTTAGTGGCGGGTCGCGCATGCGCAGATCTGCTGATAGTCCTTCCGGTTTCTCCTGACAACAGATAAACACCTTTCATGCAGACGATGTGAATCAAAGAAAAAATGGCACAAAACGAGAAGTTTATGAAGGCCGATTTAACCGGCTTCGCTTTCCATATGAAAAAGCTTCTGAACAACAAGGAAATGAGGTTTGAATTGATCAGTGAGGCGAGAAATGCCGTGTGATATTCAGAATGACTGATGCGTATCGAGATACAATGTATAGTCATGTAGTAGTGTGTGTATGCGTGCTGATGTACTGGCTTTGTTTGCATCATTATTCAGTAGAGGGTTTACTCTCACTAATGCTGCGTTCACACCTATTGCGAATCGAAATCGGTTTCCGTAAATCGAAATACGGAAATCGATTTGGTTACGTCGGGTCGGGTCACACTACAACTAAACCGATTTCGATTCGAAACAAAACGCGTCACACCCAACCCGAAATAAACTACGTCATGACGTTAGGCCTACATTGAATGTATACTGTGCAGTACATAACTATTTCGATTTGGCTAATGCGAATCGAAACCGATTCAAATACCGGTTTGGTTAAATCGATATAAAAGTGATCTATTTCGAATTGAGTGTGACGTGTTATATCGGAATAGGCCTTTATTGCGAATTCGATTCGATATAAAACCCTAGTGTGAACACGGTATAAGATAGTTCATGCCTGCTAGGAGTTAAACGATTTTATCTTCTTTCCAAATTGAGGGTTGTGATCAGTTGGTAACATCCGGTAGGCCTACAAGCTGAAATATCATATGCCCTACGGTAACACAAGTAATTGCAATTTCCTTGCAGTGATATCAAATTTTTGATTGGACCAAATAGAAAAGCAGTTTACGCTCATAAATGTGTGCTGGCGGCTCGTTGTGAGGTGTTCCGTGCCATGTTTATCGATCAGGCAAAGTCACCGCTGAATGATGCGCAGGAGGTGCTGTTTGTCCTGTCAGATGTGACACCAGAAATATTCCTGACTGTACTTGAGTTTATCTACACGAATTGTGCCACCATTTCTGGAAAGATAGTAAGTACGGTATATTGATATCCCGAGTCCATCAGGGGGTTCCTGGCTCTTGCTCCCTATAAGTTACAGCACACACGCAGCGATGTCACTAATACTAGGGAGCCAGAGTCTGAAGAACCCTGATGATATTCCTAGTGCGTGTTTCAATTGCTTTTTTCGTTATTTTAGCAAATAATTGAATACGGTGACAAAACGGTTGAGTGTCATGTAGGCTTGTGTGGTAGGCTGACTTGTACAAGCGACTTTAAAACTAAAAAGAACACCTTCAATTAGGTTTGATAATTGCCAACACTGACATGATTGAAGGATATTACTGCATGATTTCAGGTTGTGGATGTACTCGGTAGTGCCATTGAATACGGTTTGGATGATCTTAGGAAGGTGAGGATTCTCTCTACTGGGCCTGCCTCAATCAGCAGTCAGTTCAGCCTTTCTTTTCCAAGGATACACCTAGAATGACAGTCACGGCTTTGTCTTCTGAGCCGATCAGGAAGAGAAAGCTTTGATCACCCAGGTTTCCTTTGGTCTGTGAACTGTCCGTTGATAATATGAGTTTGGTGGAACAGAAATTCTCCAAAACAGAAGGAAGTTCTTTACTCACAATCTTGCTTTCTTCTTGCAGTTATGTGTGACATACATGTCAGACAACATGAATGTCAGTAACGCCTGTGAAGCCATGCAAGCTGCTGTAACATATGGCCAGGATGATCTCAGAGAAAAGACACTAACATATATTGAACAGAATACAACGGTAAGTTGGGGTACTGATGATCAGACAAATTGGAGGACTACGGTAATCTAATCCATCATGCAGTCACCTCATCTTGATATACATGTATCAAGGTCTACGGTCAGTGGATTGAGCGACAGTTATAGGAGTAATAGACAAATCCCAAATTGACGAAAACGAGAAAGATCTGTTACTTCCGCCGAAATGGCAAACAGAACCTCAGTCTGAAACCATCTGACACTGAATGACGTGACGCAGAGAACCCCACGGCCATGTGACGACAGTGAGTTCGATGACGTTGCGTCAGAGTCTACCATTGCTGAATCATGGATTGCGTCACGTCAGCTGGTTTCAGGTTGAGGTTCTGTTTGCCATTTCGGCGGAAGTGCGCAGATCTGGGAATTTGGGATTTGTCTATAGGAATGCTTGTAAGGGCAAGATGCAGTCATCGCCTGTGTGGTGAGAAGTCAGGACTAATCATCGTTTCAATGCTACTGATTCTTATTCCAGAACATACTGCGAAGTAAAACATTCCATGAGATGTCTGATGACGCTGTGTGTGTTGTGTTGAAGAGTGATCGGCTCCTGGTTGATGAGCTGGATGTCTTGTCAGCAGTTAGGGAATGGGCTACAGTGAATTCGGTGTGTGCAGTATAAGTAATATCATCTGTATTTATGTGGCTTAAAGGTACCCGATTCTAAGTTGCCTATTTTATTTTAGTATGAGTAGTTGATTACCGGTATGTCTACATTCTTCTGAAGGTGGTTGCTGGCAGGAGTGTCCGTGAAACAGCCAGGAAAGTTATCCAACATGTGAGGTTACCTCTCCTTTCGGCTGAAGAGCTGACCACCGTGGAAAAGGAAAATGAAAAAGATAACTTGATATCGGCAAGTATTTCGTTCGAGTTTCCCAAATACTTTGTTTGAGGTTCAACAATTTCTTATCATCACAGCTTCGAGTGTTTCTCAAAGGAACTTTTCTTGGGGATGATTCTTTGTGATTGGTTGTCTTCAGCTGAGGGGTTCAGTTTGATCAGTTACTTCTTTATGTCCTCAGACAGAGATGATGGCATTTGCATGGAGGTTCCATGCCCTGAAGAAAGGGGACAAGAATAATCCATTGACGAGGCGAAGGAAGGGCACTGTTCTAAGGGAATGCCATAAAGCATTAGATGGGTAGGTTCATAAGTGTACAATATCTTGATCAACAGCTGTACATCTCTAAAGTATATGTTGCATTACTTTTCAACTACATTAACTTGCTTTGCAACCTAATATTGAAAGTGATAAGGTCAACTTACCTGTATCTGGTAGGGTGGTGTGCCAATTTACCATTTCGTCTAATACTGCTAATACCCATAGCGCCTACTTCCCATTTCGCCTAAACTCATTTTGCCTACTCCTATTTCTAGTCATTTTGAAATGGGTTTAGGCGAAATAGGAGTAGGTGAAATGGACCGTAACCATTGGATATTTACGGTACATGTTACATATTAGAATTGACACTGCTGAGACTACCCTACCGGTTATGTAACATGTAATAATATGTAACTTGTAAATATGCTACTGCAGTAGGTTGTGAAGTATCTAAACAGGTGGTGGTGCATGAGACCATGCACGCATGTAAATATAACAGTTTGCAGTGCTCTAACAAGTAGATGAGTCAGCACGTCTCAATATTTCAGGGACCATTCACTGGATGATGTCTCTGACCAAGTAATGCCAAGTAAAGCAGGACGTAAACAACACAGTGGGAAGTGATTTCATATGAAATCATTACCACATTATCCTGTGATGTTTTATGTTTTAGGTTGGTTTCTAGATGTTCCTCTTCATTTCTTATCATTTTCGATCGAAAGAACATCAAGTCTCACGGCGGCGATCCAGTTGTCATGATCTAGCCTATGACCTGTTGATATGGATAGTTAACCTACTTCGCTTCAGTTTGGCCACTTTTCCTGTTGTCTGCTGATAACTATGGTGTAACAACTTTAGACTGTTGTATCAATTCATCTCTCTTTTCCAGGTGATCACCGAAGAATCTCTGCCAAACCAGTCCCTCCACCAGTGCATCCAAGACTACAAGTATCACACTCTGTACGGCACCAAGAATATGACACACCGGTGCCAATTCTGATCAAAAGTGTGTTGAAAATTACCTTTGCATTGCACATTTTGCTGTATATGTAATACCAACAAGATGTTCATGATTGTACGTGCCTCATGTAGTTTCTAGTCATCTTGTAGCTGTTTTTTTGTACTCATATCTTCTTAGGGAAGTTGTTGACATGATCAATTTCAACATCATATGGAGTTGAAATTCAATGAAGGCTCTGGTTATGTACTGCACTATCTGATTACATATATACATGTAATGGATTATTTTCTTGTATACCATTTTATGGGCTCTTTCAAAAGCCCTGAGTGAATGTGAAAAGATTTCTTACGTCATTGATCTGTATTCATCTTTTATACTTTATTTCATTCATGTTGATGTAGAAAGTCAGCCATGTTATTTGTAAACTTGGTGTCTATTGCACATTGCTTGGTGTTTATTTTGTCTAATCAAATGTGATTTATTTTCTAGAATAAAAATCAAAAATACCCTCAAACATGGAACAGTGTTGCGTGTGTATTTCTTTACCATTGTCATTCCAGTCTTCTCCAAGCCAGAATAAACCTCCATAAAATAAATAACAAACGATACCATAAAAATATCTTTTATTCACTCAAAATGCTTCTGCAAACTGTAATTGTATTCAACTTTGTGTAATAAGACAAGTCTCTTCTTTCAATTTCAGAACATGTAAGTCACCAAGAACTCCAGAAACGTGGGTGTCGTCTGCTCCACATGGAACGTGTTCAGCAGCTATAGAGACAGGTGACTGCGTCAGCATGACGTATCCACGATTTCCACTGGTGCCTCTCCTGACACCTCACAGTGGACTTTGATTTGTCCTTCATGTCCGGTTCTGCACAGTCTAATACGGGTCGGGTGACACACCAAGTAGTACAGCAACATGAACGCAATGCCCAGCAGGAAAACCACTACTACGAAAAGGAATGAGGGAATGTAGTACCAATGCCCAGCACATGGAGTTAAAAGAAACCAAGTAATGACCATGCCGAGATTTTCTAAGTATACCAGGACGTAGTAGGCGATGTATCGGTAGCGTGTGGGTCCGTCCACAATGTTCCAGTACGTAAATACATAGATGAATCCAACAAGTACTTTGAAGAAAGCGTCAGAGATGATGTTATTGCAATATTTTACGCCACGGTGTAATGAAATAAGACAAATTGTCATCAGCAGCCAATGGATGGCGATGGCAAAAAGCACCCAGTACCGAATGATGGAGGTGAAGAGTGCCAGGGCGAGAATTCGTGGTCCAATGGTGAATAATTTCCAAAGAAAAATGGCACCCATGGCGGAATAGCTCAGTTCTTTGCAGTCCTGCCTGGCTGCTCTATTCGCACGTGCGTACGACATGGACGACGTGGCACAACAAACCCAGGATGAGGCACACGAAACTGTTTGCGCGAGCACTGGAAAGAGAAATTTAATGACGACTAGACGCAGAATAAAGTCAACGATATCAGGTTGACGAAGAAGAACATGGGGTCAGGCAAAACTACCCGTCGTGACGTTTTGATTTGGTTGAAAATGACTTGAGCTCATAACTCACTATACTTTTTGTAGGAGGCGGATGTGCATCTGTGAAAAGGGTACGTACATCTAAGGCTCATATGAATTTTCTCTGTTCCCTGTGTTTGCATGATGTAAAGCTGTAATGTCAACTGTGGAGCTGACTCGACGAAGGCTTCAATAAGTGCGAATACCGCCACATCTTCGATCTCCAGATTCATTCGTTTGCGGTAGTATTCCTTACGACGGTCATCTTTTGTCTTGCTGGCCTTCCAGCTCAAACGAGCTATCTCAATGCACCTGGGAAAGAAGAATTGTCAGACACCAACACAAGAATTTATCCCCTGGGGATCGTCCGTAGAGGGTTGGTCGCAGCTTGGAGGAATTTTCTGACAATTCCTCCAAGGTCGCGGGAACAGTATCTCTTGACGCTGCAAGTATGTCGCCCTTCTGTATCCATCCGTTAGGGCTCGAACAGTCGCCGGAGCCGATTGTACCCGCTTTACTAATCTCAACCATCACTGATTGGGCGAAAGAACAACTTCCAAGATGGAATTCGTTAGGGAACAAAGCTAACTGCTTTTCTACAGCCTTAGCATGAATATGACCATCTCAAACCCAAAGGTCAGAGTTGCAACGGTTTATATACATTGCTTACCTCAGGAACGGTCCCAGTAGGCACATCGTCAGGATAATCCTCACCGCCCAGACCCACTTTGGTGGCATGTTGTCCGGCCTAAGAACCTTGTCATCCTTATACTCGGAGTAATACCAGTACAAGTTGAGAATTATAAGAGTAAGTCCGGACGCAACAGTAATGAAGAACGTCCACCAGAAATACCAGTTATCATTGTGTAATATATACATGTAAGCTGTCCAAATATCCGATCCACTGTCAATGATGTATAAGAGAGCGAAGAATAAGTAACTGCCGGTTTCGAAGATGGTCTTGAGAGGCGTCTTAATGCATGTCTGGCCTTTTGGGTCTCTGCTGGTAGATGCCGAATCGACACTATCATGTCGCCCTGTTTCCCCCTCGCATGGTGGTTGGGATGCGAGTCCATCAATTCGTATCATCTGCCATTCCTCACGGGGAAATTCTGGCCGCTTTCGGTTACGTTTCGCCAAAAACGTTTTCGGAATGCCTGTACCCGTCATGATTGACATCGTCGTCTGTAGCTCCCAATTAGGATGCCAATCAAACCTCAGAACCTTGTTCGAAGCCTCGTTCTGGAGAATAGGAAAGCCTGATCAAAATCAATCAAAACCATGAAATAACTCGGATTAAGAAACACACTTATTAATTTTTGGCGATGTCATCAAAAATAGATAAGTTTATCTATTTTTTGATGTCATGACTGACCAGATAGGTGACCAACTAACCTCGCTATGAGTTCATTTCACATAGGCCTACCTGGAATTGCGAATGTACTCCAACGTCTTATCATTGTCCATACATTGTATACACTTATGACTGATCGATCACCGACCTCCATGGCAAATTTCATGTTCGACATAGGCCTACATATTGCGTACTTGACACGTGGTTCGCAAGGATGACACCAAAAATTGCATCGACAAGATAACTTCTTGCAGGTGTTCACTATTAGTGTCATAAGGAGTCCTCATTACAAAATATCGAGGCCTTCGCCTTTGGACTACCTCCACTTTAAATATCACGGACCAAATGCCACTACGCCTACGCTCCACTCACCCTTCAAATTGTCACCGTTCAACTCGTTCCCGCTGTTGTTGTGCCATCTGTCGAGCGTATTCCCTCCGTTGACAGATTGTTGTCGGAAGTAGCTATATGAACTCTTGATGGTCACATGGGGTACCTTGCCTCGCCGTCAGTAAGGTCTTTCCACTTGATCGCTCTGGCTGTGACGTCCAATCGGATCCTTCATGTCACATCAGTCAGTTGCTGCTAACACATCGCACGACTGTCTATGCAACCGGAGAAATCTCAAGAAGAGTGTCCTATGTCGCCTTTGGGTTTCACTTTTGTTCTCCCAATCGTTCGCAACATCAAGCAGACTGCGTTCTCACCCTCTGAACCCGGCCAGAAGTCCTACTTCCGTGCGCAGTCGTCCCTTCGTAGGCCTAGAGCATGCGCGTGATCTGCGGGTTGGCTTATCTAGCTATATCGTGTCACACTAGGCCTACACACAAAGTATTGATTCAGGCCAACGACAGATGGACGAAATGTCAATGTTTGACTCAATCATGACTCGTGGAATATCACAATAAATATAGCAATAGCTAGGCCCAGTTTGTTTTCATTTGCATGAGTATTGTGATAATATTCTATCAAGTGCCTTGACTTTCTTGCACCGGAACGTCGTAACTCCTAATGACGGTGTTACGCCCCCTGTTGGCCAACACGGTCAAATCCTTCATCATTTTTTTGGTTCGCGTTACAGACATCCAACCTTTTTCTCTATCAAACAGCCACACACGTTCTCACCTCTAAACACTTCTGGTAGCTCGACTTGAAAGTGCCAGCCTGAAGAAGACCCCAGTTGGGGTCGAAAATTTGCCAAGATTCTGGAAATTGACTTCCTGTTTATCATCATTTTGTGTGTCAATTTTTGTGCTTTCTTTTTCTTTGTTTAATTCCTTTATGGTTGTACAGATGGTTGTACATGTACTTACCGTCAGTTTCGTCATTCCTTTTGTCATACATGTATGTCACAACCCTTGGTAGTCACGATGACCCTGTCCAAAATATTTCCTTTTCAATACGAAAATGTAATTAAGGTGTAGACCTCACCGTCGGTGATTAGTACTTACCTGTCGGGATGAACTTCAAGGGGGGATCGAGTGCGGCACTCTTTTCTGTCCCAGCCGTGGTCCAAATACTGACGACGTATTCCTTGTTTGGTGTCAAACCCGTCAGACTGGCTGTGTTGATGTCCTTGGAAAGAGGACTCGATGGAGTTAATACGACGCCCTCTGCAGGCGTAACAAGAATCTCATATTTTTCAAATATCCCTACTGTCGGAGCCTTCCAGTGAAGTGTAACAACCTTTGGTGAGATGGTTGCTTTGATTTCTGGGACTTTTGCCGGTTCTGAAAAATACATTCTTGCGTTGAGTGATATTGTTCGCCAGTGTTGCCCTGAGGGGGCCAGAACTCGAGTCAACCCATAGTGACGAGATGTAAAGGAGTAGGACCCTGTGGTGACTTGCCATGTGTTTTCATAATGGGGCTGATGCCGTATAAAGTTGTCGGTGAAATCACTTACTGGCATTGAAAGTTTTCGTGCTCGGGCTGCTTTCGGTCGATCCTTCACCTTTGGTCTTTATCGTCACTCTGTACTTTGTACCGGCCGTCAAAGACTCCAGTTTTGAGATGAGATTAGCATCTTTTAAAACGGAAGAGGGTTTGGTCGTTGCTCCTCCAGTTGTCGGTGTGAGAGAGATCTCGTATGAAGTAATCGGACTACTCGCCACCGGAGCCGACCACTTCACCATTGCAGTCGTCATGGTGATGGATTCAATTTTGATGGTACTTGCATCAACAGGTTTTGGTGCTGAAATTTATCGGCATAAAATGTTGGCTTTTTATGGCAGGTATTTGTAATTATCGGGGTTACATAAGATATTTCTTAGCCACGTTCCCATCGATGAACGGACTTACGTCGAAAGCAGTTGTCTTGGACGTTTTGTTTTCATCAAAGAGGAGGAAACGCAAATAATGTAAGAACCTCCCCTTGGCTCACTGGTGTCGGATAAACTATACTCACCTATTGGGCTGACCTTGAGGCCCTTATAATCGAGTGGGGCACTCTTTTCTGTCCCAGCCGTGGTCCAAATACTGACGACGTATTCCTTGTTTGGTGTCAAACCCGTCAGAGTGGCTGTGTTGATGTCCTTGGGAAGTGGACTCGATGGAGTTACAACGCCCTCTGCAGGCGTAACAAGAATCTCATATTTTTCGAATACCCCTACGGATGGAGCTTTCCAGTGAAGTGTTACAGCCTTTGGTGAGATGGTTGCTTTGATTTCTGGGACTTTTGCCGGCTCTGAAAAATACATTCTTGCATTGAGCGATATTGTTCGCCAATGTTGCCCTGAGGGGCCAGTACTCGGGTCAACCCATAGTGACGAGATGTAGAGGAGTATGATCATGTGCTGACATGTGCTTTCATAATGCGGCTGATGCCGTATAAAGTCGTCGATGAAATCACTTACTGGCATTGAACGTCTTCGTGGTCGGGCTGCTTTCGGTCGATCCTTCACCTTTGGTCTTTATCGTCACTGTGTACTTTGTACCGGCCGTCAAAGACTCCAGATTTTGAGATGAGATTATCTTTTGGGACGGAAGAGGGTTTGGTCGTTGCTCCTCCAGTTGTCGGTGTGAGGGAGATCTCGTATGAAGTAATCGGACTACTCGCCACCGGAGCCGACCACTTCACCATTGCAGTCGTCATGGTGATGGATTCAATTTTGATGGTACTTGCATCAACAGGTTTTGGTGCTGAAATTTATCGGCATAAAATGTTGGCAGGTATTTATAATTGTCGGGGTTACATAAGATATTTCTTAGCCACATTTTAATCGATGAACCGTCGTACGTCGAAAGCAATCGTCGTCTCGGATGTTTTTTTCTAATCAAAGAGGTGGAGGAGACGCAAATAATGTAAGGGCCTCCCCTTGGCTCACTGGTGTCGGATAAACTACTCACCTAGTGGGCTGACCTTGAGGCCCGTATAATGGAGTGCGGCACTCTTTCCTGTCCCAGCCGTGGTCCAAATACTGACGATGTATTCCTTGTTTAGTGTCAAACCCGTCAGACTGGCTGTGTTGATGTCCTTGGAAAGAGGACTCGATGGAGTTAACACGACGCCCTCTGCAGGCGTAACAAGAATCTCATATTTTTCAAATGTCCCTACTGTCGGAGCCTTCCAGTGAAGTGTAACAACCTTTGGTGAGATGGTTGCTTTGATTTCTGGGACTTTTGCCGGTTCTGAAAAATACATTCTTGCGTTGAGCGATGTTAAAGCCAGTGTTGACTCGAAGGGGCCAGTACTCGGGTCAACCGATAGTGACGAGATGTACATGTAGAGGAGTATGATCATGTGCTGACATGTGCTTTCATAATGCGGCTGGTAATGCCGTATAAAGTCGTCGATGAAATCACTTACTGGCATTGAACGTCTTCGTGGTCGGGCTGCTTTCGGTCGATCCTTCACCTTTGGTCTTTATCGTCACTCTGTACTTTGTACCGGCCGTCAAAGACTCCAGTTTTGAGATGAGAACCGGAGCCGACCACTTCACCATTGCAGTCGTCATGGTGATGGATTCAATTTTGATGGTACTTGCATCAACAGGTTTTGGTGCTGAAATTTATTGGCATAAATGTTGGCAGGTATTTATAACTGTCGGGGTTACATAAGATATTTCTTAGCCACATTCTAATCGATGAATGGACTTACGTCGAAAGCAATCGTCGTCTCGGATGTTTTTTCATCAAAGTGGAGGAGACGCAGTGTATGGACGCCCTAAGAACCTCCCCTTGGCTCACCGGTGTCAGATAAACTATACTCACCTATCGGCATGACCTTGACGCCGTAATCGAGTGCGGCACTCTTTTCTGTCCCAGCCGTGGTCCAAATACTGACGACGTATTCCTTGTTTAGTGTCAAACCCGTCAGACTGGCTGTGTTGATGTCCTTGGGAAGAGGACTCGATGGAGTTGATACGACGCCTTCTGCAGGCGTAACAAGAATCTCATATTTTTCAAATACCCCTACGGATGGAGCTTTCCAGTGAAGTGTTACAGCCTTTGGTGAGATGGTTGCTTTGATTCCTGGGACTTTTGCCGGTTCTGAAAAATACATTCTTGCGTTGAGCGATGTTCTAGCCAATGTTGACTTGATGGGGACAGAACTCGGGGCAACCCATAGTAACAAGATGTAGAGGGCTATGACCATGTGGTGACCTGACACCTGCTGGTAAATCCGTATAAAGTCGTCGATGAAATCACTTACTGGCATTGAACGTCTTCGTGGTCGGGCTGCTTTCGGTCGATCCTTCGCCTTTGGTCTTTATCGTCACTGTGTACTTTGTACCGGCCGTCAAAGACTCTAGTTTTGAGAAGAGATTATCTTTTGGGACGGAAGACGGTTTGGTCGTTGCTCCTCCAGTTGTCGGTGCGAGGGAAATGTCGTACAAAGAAATGTATGAAGTAAATGGAGATGTCGCCACCGGAGCCGACCACTTCACCATTGCAGTCGTCATGGTGATGGATTCAATTTTGATAGTACTTGCATCAACTGGATCTGGTGCTGAAATTTATCGGCATAAAATGTTGATAGGTACATGTAGGCGATTTTGTCAAAGTTAATAGGCCTCCACGAAACATTTCTACATTCCAATCAAAATCGATGGACAGACTTACTTCGATAGCAATATCTGCCTCTGTTCCTTTTTATCTGATCGTCCGTCAGAGCGTCAAGGTATAACGCCACGCAGGCAAAGTGGTCATTGATGTTGAAGAGGTAGATATCGTTGGATGGGTCAATCGTCACTTGTCGTGCAACGCTTTTTGACCGACAGGTGGAGTTGACACATACTTTCGCAATTCTCCGATCGAAATCGTAGGACATCGAAACGAAATTCCAATGATTATGGTAGGGTCGGATGTCGAAGGAAATTTCAGTGCCCGATTCCAAGTAAATGTTCGGCTGAAAATAATTCGATTTATTGGCAGCCAGCTTTTCGCCTCATGTCAGTCACTTTGTCACAGGCGCTATAGCATCTGACAACCTACGGATTTGGACTCAAATGTTGATTGACGTTTAGTGTAGGCCTACTCGCAATACGTGACAGAATTAGATTCTCATGCACCGATTGGTGTAATCAGCATAATCAAAATGCCTAGATGAGGAGGTTCTGAGGAGGTTTTGAGGGAAGGAAGTTACGGTATGGCGCTCAGCGGGGGGGGGGGGGGGCCAGTCGAGAGTTCAAGAAATTGCTCTGCTAACGCTATTATTTCTGACGTACATGTACATTTGCAATGTGAAAAGAACGTTACCGGTGGTGTAGTGTTACCGCGTTGGTGGTACATCAATTTTGACCGGGCGTAGTTGTAGAAGATATGAAGGAAGAAAATTTTCGGAATATAGGCCTACGCCACTATGTAATATTTCAGGTATAGAAACTACTGGGAATCAGCTGTTACTGTAAATACATGTATCCTCATTTTTGGCAAATAATCATTATTTGCCAAAAATGTCTAACTTACCATTTGTTGACCCGAGAGATGAAAACGGAGCGATGAGAAGAAATATCATCGAAATTATTCCACAACACACAATCATCCTGAATCGCAACCAGGCGGGTCTCAGACGTCAAAATGACTGTGCTGTTGCTGGCAAAACGTTCCCATCAGGCGGTTGACGATCAATTGCTAATTATACTTGGTTCAAATTTGCTATTTGCATGGACTCTGCTCTATCGCCAATAGCTGTGTTTCTATCCTATTAATATTGATTCTCTCCCTTTTGGGTGTGACTTGTTGCCATGAGTCGACAATGATTTTCACAAACCAATTGGAATTTCTCTTCTGCCATATGTGCGCACTCATGTTAAAAGGATGACGACGACTGACAGCGGCTGATTGGCCGGCTCATCCCGGGCGGCTCATGCCGTGTGAATTATTGAAACCTACTCTGCAAGCCCATGATATTAAAATGAACGAAAAATTTATGTCTGCCTCGTCACGAAGACAAAGGAAACTGATGAAAACTACTAGTAGATTTGGTTTGGTTCTACCTCGGTAAACATGAGATTGGTAACTTTAGATCCATTCGGAATACAGGGCAGTGCCAATACTAAAAGTATCTTTTGCGGAGCGATGTGGCTACAGATGGCCGGTCCTTAATACACACCGAAACCGCGCCGCGGACCGCGACGGCGAAAAACGTCGCGCGTTCACCGCCGGTAAAATAAGTTCAATGGATATTCAATAAATGGGTCACACCGAAGACGCGCGGCAAAAAATGACGCGCGCTCGCCGCCGCGTTGCCGCCGGAAATAGCTTTTCCGTGCTCTGTATAAACAAAACTTAGGATGTAAAAGCTCCAAGCTCGAGATGCGAACATTCTCACCAGTCCTGATGAAAAATCGTTGGGGGAAGGGGTGGGCGATCTATGGAATGAAAATCGAGAATTGTTAATGTGATATTGATCTCTTCCTTGTGCACGCAATCGTATCAACGAACTATCTCTAATTCCGGTCGTTACCTTGAAAATGTATTCTATTGTTGTTCTGTCGACCGGTATGGTTAATTTATCAACGAACTGTGTGACAGGGTAGTCAGGTCAATAACACTAACACTACTAAGTCATGCTTCATCAAGGACTGGCGTTCTCACTCCAAATGAGATGATGATGAGCTGAAACCGATTAATATTTCAGAACGGAAGACCCTAATTGTCACTTTCAGAGAGTGGTTCACTATGCGCAGAGTTGACGTTATTTCGGTGGAAGTCACGTATAAAGAGGGCATCGAAAAAGTTGCCATGCAGCCCGGCGGAGATAGGGAAAATATTCTTTTAAACGGTAGGCCTACTGATGTCACCGGGCATAATTCCAGGTGTAACGTTTTCCAGTGTGGCCGTTTTTCTGTGTGATTCCCTTTGTTCGGAACACAGGATACGGACTCGCTGTTTCTCTGTCAAGTCGCCGCTTATTCCGTCAATCTACCGGTAATAGAGCCCGGGTAATAGAGAGGTTAAGAAACCGCTCCGTTAACGGTAACACTACGCTAACGTTATTTTTTACACTGCAAATGTACGTCACAGAAATGTCGTTAGCGTTGGTGTTATCGTTAACGGAGTGGTTTCTTAAGGCCGTCTCACACGAGCGCCGAGTACGGCGTCAACTAGCGCGTTTTGAAAACGCCGACAAGCGCACAATTTAGCGCATAGTTGACGCCGTGTGAACGCACGTCCTGCGTTTTCAAAACGCAGGCCCTGCGTTTTCGTGCGTTTTGACGACTTCCGGTACGTAGCATCTCTTCCGGCTTCTTCCCGCTAAACTCTACCTTCGCTGCGTTTTCATGCGTTCTCGTGCGTTCTCATGCGTTCTCGTACGTTCCCATGCGTTTTCATGCGTTCTTAAACGCAGCGTTTGCGTCAATAGACGCACTCTTCTGCGTTTTCGAAAAAGTTTTGGACATGTTGAAAACCAATGCGTTCACCCAGAGGTCTGCGTTTACAAACGCAGAGTTGGTGCACGCAGTGCGTCAACCCTGCGCTTACCATGGGCTCATTTCGGCGTTTCATAAACGCCCCTAGGCGCACGGCCTAAACGCCGGATAAAACGCTCGTGTGAGACGGGCTGTAACCTCTCGAATAACGTTAGCGTTAGTGTTACCCGGGCGATTTCTTAACCTCTCGAAGAAATCGCCCCGTTAACGGTAACACTAACGCTAACGTTAACGTCACATTTTTTACATTGCAAATGTAGGCCTACGTCAAAAATAGCGTTTTAGCGTTAGTGTTACCGTTAACGGAGAGGTTTCTTAACCTCTCGAATATCGCAGGCCGGAGTGGACACAATTCATATTTAATGTCCACATTAATTCCGATTTTATATCCACATTAAATCAAGAATTTATATCCACACTAAATCAGCCCAAGTACGGTAGTGATTACTCCTATTTGGAAGGTCCTGCAGTATTTGATAAATCATTACCTAATAAGTATGTTAACATTTGTGTTTATGCTCGTTGCCAATATAAAATGTGCCCATTTCAATATTTCAGGCTATGATCATATGTCAACAAACGGCAGTACAACAAACGGCAGTACAACAAACGGCAGGACAACAAACGGCAGGGTTTTACACACATGCTCTGTCAAGGTTTTACCTCAGGGCTACAATGATGGTGATGTTACCTCTTTAAGGCCGGGCCTACATATACGGAGATGGAGACACACTTCTCTTGGATTTTTTCTTTGAAATTTTCTTTCTCCTGTCGGGTTGTTTGGTGGAGATCGGATGGGGCAAAAATGTACAGTTGTTGACAGACATACAGGCGACGGATTTGTATTTCAGTCATTAATGGGTCATATGAATAAAGACTAGTAAATGCTTTTACTTGAATTTTGCAATACAAATGCACTATGCAATGCTGTACAAATCTGAAGTAAAAGCATTTGCTTGTCTTTATTCATATGACCCATTGACTTTCTTTTCAGCAGATTCAAATCATTACACTTGTTGATCGAAAAAAAACCAGTTTGACAACTGAACTTTCAAACTTTCTCGGATATTTGGTACGCAGTGAAGGTGTGACGAATTTCAGTTCCTCGTTGGCAAAACCGACGAGTCGAATTGCTTGGTGAAGGCAGGCGGACGGCAGGCCTGACGAAACAACAGCAGTAAAATACCACAATTTGCCACATGTAAGTTTTTCTGACTTTTCTATTTAAAAGTTCGAGGGAAATTTGTTTCCTCGGGCTATCGTGTTGCGACGTTTCGTGTCCCGTTGATGTGAAGGGCTTGTGCAAAGGTGAGCTGGCCGCACACTGCCCTTGGCGGCCATGGTTTGACCGACCCCTTATTTCTGGGCATCATCTTCAAACGTCGCCGTCCTGACATGATTTTTAGCTCACCCGTGAGCTCTTACAATGGTGCAGCGTCCGTCGTCCGGCGTCGTCCGTCGTCGTCGTCGTCCGTTAGCAGGGCACGTTTTGTAACCGCTGGGGCTGTTGATCTGAAACTTGGTACATATACACTGTATACCCCTAGGTCAGATGACCTATGACACCAAGTTTCGGTCCGATTCGATTCTTGGCTTGGCTTCCAGGTGGCCAAAACCAAAAACACAAAAAGTGCAAGAACTCCTGAACTAATGACTTGATCATCTCCAAATTTTTATCATAGGTGTATCGTATTAGGATACATAACATATGTAACGGGTTTTTGATTTGACCTACTTTTCAAGGTCACAGAGGTCAAAATTCGACAAAAGTAACGAACCTGCCACAGTTCTTCATTATTTCACCGAGCATCTTCATATCTTGCATAAACGTGTATTAGAGGGGTACCTTCAAAATTACCGAGATTCGGCCCGATCGGACATCCAATATGGCCGCCAGGTGGCGTAACCTGAAAATCTTCCAAGTGCTATATAACTCTGCTTGACCCAGAGTGCTCAAACTTGATATTTACCTCCCTCTAGATGACCTTTACAAGCACGTCAAATTTCGGCCTGATTAAACTTCCAATATGGCCACCAGGTGGCGTAACCCGAAAATCATCAAATGTGCTATAACTCAGGAATGACTTGACCCAGAGCGATCAAATTTGATATGTACCTCCTACTAGATGACTTTTACAAGCACGTCAAATTTCGACTTGATTGAGATTCCAATATGGCCGCCAGGTGGCGTAACCCAAAAATCATCAAATGTACTATAACTCAGGAACGACGTGACCCAGAGCAATCAAACTTGATATTTACCTCCTTCTAGATGACCTTTACAAGCACGTCAAATTTCGGCCTGATTAAACTTACAATATGGCCGCCAGGTGGCGTAACCCGAAAATCATCAAATGTGCTATAACTCAGGAACGACTTGACCCAGAGCACTCAAATGTGCTATGTGGGTCCCTCTAGATGACCTTTATGTGCATGTGACGTTTTGGCCCGATCGGACATCCAATATGGCCGCCAGGTGGCATAACCCAACAGTCATTGAAGTCCTGCAACTTGGGAATGACTTGACCCAGATTACTCATAACTGACATCACGGACCTGTATACTGGTCCGTGCTGACATGTACCTCGCTTTGTCATTACACTATTACATGTATGTCCAAACGGGTGAGCACATGGTCCATGGACCATTTCATTAAAATCCTGACATGTCTTTGTAGACTCTGATATGTTTATTAAATCCGTGACATGTTTTCTTTTAAATCCTAACATGTTTTTTTGTAACTCCTGAATAGATTTGTCAAATTCTGACATGATTTTATAGATTTCTGACAAATTTCTGTTATTCCTGACGTGGTGTTCTGTCCTGACATTTCTTCCGCTTTGGCTTGCCATANAACTTTGAACGCAAAATGAATAAAGGACGTGGACGCCATCGACCAAGAAAACAACGAGAGGTTGTAAAGGAACCAGGATTTTGCACGAAATATTGGAAGTATTTTCTGGCTGCAGTTATTGTTGTGGCTCTATCAGTTGCTGTTGCACTGATTGCACAATCATAAAGTCTACTATTGTTATTGAATCAAGGACAAAGTTACTGTTTGTTTAGCTGTTTTATTTCAGAAATAGAGTCTGTGGTGACCAATTTGCAGGGGGCTAAATTTGCTATTTGAATGGTTGGAGACTTTTTGTATGTACTCAGGTTTGTCAGGAAAAGGATTCATCCTTTTAACACTTTTGAACTTGTGCTAAATTTCTATGGTTGTTATTTAAGATGCAGCAATATGATTTAACTGCACTTTACAGATAATCAGTAAAAGGGACTTACCGGTAATGGTGGTTAGCATGCCCAACAGTTTTTGCCAATCATCAGGATGTCTGGTTTTCTGGCCTTGGGCTCCTTCTAGTGCGACTACCAGTACAGCTACATTAGCTCAGACCACAAGAACTTGTCTATATATTCGATTTTCATGATAGTGTTCAAAAGATGACATAAACAGGCATGTGAGAATCTCATTTAAAGATTTGGGGCTTGTTTCAAAAAGTGACTTTAGCTAATGGTACCTTTAACCAAATGGAAAATGCATTGAAGTTGATGGTACCATTAGCTTAAAGTCACTTTATGAAACAAGCCCTTGGTCTCCAACAGTGCTTTGAAGATAAGAGATGTGCATTTGATATGCAGTGCATGGATAATGGTTAAAGTATCATTTGTATTTGCATAGTTGGCTTTCAACATCTAAAGTTCAGTCTTTTTACTGAAGGAATCATATCTTCAGGTGTTAGCAGTTAATCAGCGAAGGTACATTGTATTTGCATGAAGTGAAATGTCAGGCTATTGTGCTAGGTCAAAAAGAAGGGAATAAACTGTTCTGTGATTCAGAATTTATTGATGTGATTTATTTGTGTCATTCACTCCACATTTGGGCCCAGAAATGTCCTGTTTGACTGTGAGACCTTTCCTGAATTGGAACTTGCTTTCCCTCCTCCATTGTCTCTGGTGCACCATTCAGCATTGAGGAACCAATACATGCTGGGCAGTTTGGCACTAGTGCAATAGGTTGAGTGTCACGACTTGTGTTCAAGAGGACCGGAGGTTCGTTGTCCTATAAAGTCACCAAATTGTACTCTGATAAGTGGTTGGGACGGATCAGATCAGGTGATGCCCTGAATGCTCCCATCCTGAATTCTCCAGCGGCGAGGTTTGGTAGAGAGGTGAAGCACACAGTGAAGCGCTATTATAATGGTGGCATACAACTCCACCTACGAAGAATGCAAATGGTGAACGACAGTCAGGCCTAATTGTTAGGCCGACGCCTGTTCTCTTTCCACAAGTACCCATCCACCTTTGAAGAGGTAGGCCTACTTCACATCCGATCGATCACAGACCGTTACAGCACAATGCGCGCCGGGCGATCCCGTAGTCGACAGGTGTTTGCCTGATGCTCAACAGGCATCGAACACACGAAATTAAATGGCTGTGGTCTCCTAAAGCCGTCATTTTCTCGACTTTGATACTGCGCGGCAGAGCAACTGAAAGAGAAACCGCAAAAAAAAGGTATTAAAAGGTATTTTATTGAAATCTGTCACGTGTTCTCCTCGCGCGCGGAAAAATCACTCCTTCCTCAAGTTGATACTGCGTCCATCGGCCATCCTGCTCTGACGGTGGTTATTTCCACCGACAAGACGTCTGCAAAAAGACTCGGCATAAAGGTAGAGATTTATAGGTATGAGTTAGAGAAACGTCCAAAAAATGTTGGGATGCCTAAATAACACGGATTTAAGTTGTCCGATTCAGGTCCGTAAAAATCCATCAAATGGACTTGTGGGTTGTCGTGTCCGGAAAACTAGGGGCAAACGGACTGGAAACGGACAGGATCCCCGCAGGATCCGTGCGCCAATGAATCGCGCTTAAGGGCTGATTCATACTCGCTTGCGGACCGTCAAGCGCATAAAACTGATCGCAGGTTTCCACGACGTGAATGTGCACACGCAGTGAAATTGATCATAGTCGGCGCAAAATCCGGATGGAGTATGAATCAGCCTTAAGCCTAGCGCACATTTGCGACAAAACTCAATCCGTTAGGGGTGTCTGGCCCGGCTGAATGACGAGTCGACAGCGTTGGGTCAGTCGACTTTAAAAACACCCCTAACGCATTGAGTTTTGCCGCAAATGTGCGCTAGGCTTAAGGCTGATTCATACTCCGTCCGGATTTTGCGCCGACTATGATCAATTTCACTGCGTGTGCACATTCACGTCGTGGAAACCTGCGATCAGTTTTATGCGCTTGACGGTCCGCAAGCGAGTATGAATCAGCCCTTAAGCGCGATTCATTGGCGCACGGATCCTGCGGGGATCCTGTCCGTTTCCAGTCCGTTTGCCCCTAGTTTTCCGGACACGACAACCCACAAGTCCATTTGATGGATTTTTACGGACCTGAATCGGACAACTTAAATCCGTGTTATTTAGGCATCCCAACATTTTTTGGACGTTTCTCTAACTCATACCTATAAATCTCTACCTTTATGCCGAGTCTTTTTGCAGACGTCTTGTCGGTGGAAATAACCACCGTCAGAGCAGGATGGCCGATGGACGCAGTATCAACTTGAGGAAGGAGTGATTTTTCCGCGCGCGAGGAGAACACGTGACAGATTTCAATAAAATACCTTTTAATACCTTTTTTTTGCGGTTTCTCTTTCAGTTGCTCTGCCGCGCAGTATCAAAGTCGAGAAAATGACGGCTTTAGGAGACCACAGCCATTTAATTTCGTGTGTTCGATGCCTGTTGAGCATCAGGCAAACACCTGTCGACTACGGGATCGCCCGGCGCGCATTGTGCTGTAACGGTCTGTGATCGATCGGATGTGAAGTAGGCCTACCTCTTCAAAGGTGGATGGGTACTTGTGGAAAGAGAACAGGCGTCGGCCTAACAATTAGGCCTGACTGTCGTTCACCATTTGCATTCTTCGTAGGTGGAGTTGTATGCCACCATTATAATAGCGCTTCACTGTGTGCTTCACCTCTCTACCAAACCTCGCCGCTGGAGAATTCAGGATGGGAGCATTCAGGGCATCACCTGATCTGATCCGTCCCAACCACTTATCAGAGTACAATTTGGTGACTTTATAGGACAACGAACCTCCGGTCCTCTTGAACACAAGTCGTGACACTCAACCTATTGCACTAGTGCCAAACTGCCCAGCATGTATTGGTTCCTCAATGCTGAATGGTGCACCAGAGACAATGGAGGAGGGAAAGCAAGTTCCAATTCAGGAAAGGTCTCACAGTCAAACAGGACATTTCTGGGCCCAAATGTGGAGTGAATGACACAAATAAATCACATCAATAAATTCTGAATCACAGAACAGTTTATTCCCTTCTTTTTGACCTAGCACAATAGCCTGACATTTCACTTCATGCAAATACAATGTACCTTCGCTGATTAACTGCTAACACCTGAAGATATGATTCCTTCAGTAAAAAGACTGAACTTTAGATGTTGAAAGCCAACTATGCAAA
>NMRB01000719.1:260956-276164 GCA_002633025.1 Notospermus geniculatus
CCATCCCCCCGCGGATAACATTTCATGCTTGTTTATTCAATATGAACTTCTTTTTCAGCCTCCAGTTTTCATATGGTCCCCTCCTTGGAGCCCCCCTGCTCCAACCATATCGAAGGAAACGTACTTCGTGACGGCTTAAAAAGAATTCGTTTCGTTTCTGATATCACGGCTGTACGACTTGATATACGAATCGGATTCCACATACTGAGGAATGAACTCTTTATATACCAGGACTTGATATACGAATCGGTCTATCACGTGTGAACGAACTCTGATAGGACTTGGCTGTCTTTTCGGCGGTACAGTTTCACTGCTGATTTTAGTCTTAGTCATGGGGAAAGGGACTTTACATCGAACCCCAGGAGAGACACGTAACCTGCTGTGAGTGGATGCAGACCATAAGATAACTTTCGTGTTGTGTGACCATTTACATCCGATTTCCTGGCGTCTTTGGTGTGTAGGCCTATCTTTTTTTATCTCTGTCGTCTGTTGTACATGATGTTTGTCAGTATTGACATTCGATTTTGATGCGTTTATTTAGCATTACTTTCGTTGTATAGTGTTTTTCACATCGTTCTGGCCGAAGGCACTTAGTTTAACTCAGGAATGTGACCAGATCACATTTACCAAAACATAGTGGCGTTGCACAACATAGATCGTCCGTAGAGCTGGCATAATCAATAGCTCTTTCACGGTGTCAGCTGAAGCCAGTCAGCCATTGACACTGGCTACCGAGTTTTGTGCAACACCACTATATTTTGGTAAATGTGATCTGGTCACATTCCTGAGTTAAACCAAAAATTCATAAGCGAGCTTATGAATTTTTGGTTAAACTAAGTACCTTTGGCCAGAATGATGTGAAAAACACTAATGCTTGTCATCATCGACATCCGATTTCCCGTATTTGATGTACAGTAGGCCTAAAGGCTGAGTTCTCAGTCTGTTTAGAGGCAGATGGTCACAAGTCCATGATGTCGGACGTGACATTTCACTTGGTCAGTGCAGGCTCTGCAACTGATAGCATCAAATAACGATTAAGTTCCCTGCATCACGTCGGGCTCTTGCTCTTCTATGCCCCTTGTAGTATGAAGTAAGTGCATTGTGATTCCGGCACTGTTTGCTATAAATGAGTGCGTTAATTAGGAGTCACAATTAATGAACTTAATTCTGCAGAGGTATAGACGGACAAGAACCCGACATGATGCAGGGAACTTGCCGTTATTTGGTGCCATCTGTTGCAGAGACTGCACTTAGTCAAGAAATGTCACGTCCGAGATCGTGGACTTGACCATCTGCCTCTAAACAGACTTCGAGAACTCAGCTCATAATATTGTCAGCAACCGTGTTGGGTTTATCCCGAACTTTGTTATAGGTAGACTTCATTTAATATATGTTAATACTATAAATAAGGTATCCGGTGTTGGAGATTTACTCTATTTTTCGAACATTCCATTGTTCCAAAATTGGCCACCAGGTGACCAATTGGCGCTGTTAGTTGGAGTTGAACTAGGCCGGTGTAGAGGTGAGGATAAAGTATGTTGCTCTGGCGTGAATCTTCCTACCAGAACGGCCGGTGTAACAGATCTAATGTCCCCGATATGCGATGTCTCCCTACAACGGGTTCAGCAGCACCATTGAATTGGACTGGAGAATTAGATATCATACCGGCAATGCTTTGTCTAAATATCCCGAAATTCAACTGATCAACGGCGGCGTTCGCAACTCGCACAATTCCCAGGGTTTCGGTACATGTACGTTGATTCGTGCCTACAACCATTGTACCCTGCCTGTTATTAAGAATGTAATAAAGAGATTGTAATTGAACAACACCATTTGTAATATCTTTGTTGTAACCAATGGTTTGATTTCTCACCTGCCCCTGGTGACAGATGTGGGAACTAATAAAAAGGTCAGTGCCTCATTGACACCAAGAAAGTGTTCAAGTTCCAAAACAGTACGGAGTTTTCGCAAAGCCCCCGAAACACCAACGCGAACGCCAAACCCATTGTTCGATGCCACAAAGAGGGCACCGAACAAATGGATAGACGTACGTGTTGGCGTTTCGGGGGTTTTGCGAAAACTCCCTGGTAACAAAATAACACTCACTACACACTAGGAAACGCACACTCGCTGTCTCTGAGTGTCGCTTATTGTGTAAAGTAGGGCATTTCCCCGTCAATCTATCGTAATGTCATACTGGTTCATTGGCCACACTGAAAAACGTCACACCGGAAGCCAAGAGCATCTGGAAAGGGACAGAATGAATCTCCTTGTTCATTTGATGCACTGTAGTGTAACTACAGAACAACTGAGTCAATCTAATCTTAACTCTCTTGCCTGTGTTTTACAAGTTGGCCTAGTATTCCCTTTCACGGGGTCTTTCCAAATGTATAAATTTTGAAGTTAGATTGAAGTATGATTCTTACAAAATTTTTGCACTTTAGTTCTTGGAACTGCCGCTAGGTGGCAGCAGTCTTTAGTTCTTAGAACGGCCGATAGGTGGCGCTGAATAAGTAGGTCATACGTTTCAGTAACGCATTTTATAACACCATGAAACTGTTCCAGTTCGAAAAGAATAAGCCAAAGTTAGTCTTGAGGGGTGGCGGTGGGGGTTGATGGCGGCGACACACATTTTTCTATTCCATCAGGCTTACTGTGCGTTCAGATTGATATAGTATACAGTAAATAGAGTGGTTTTGGAGATTATGAAATAGAGTGACGTGGCCCCGCCTCGAAACAATGCCAGGATAATCAACCTAATCACGGGGTATCTCATGGTGATACCTCCGCGACCGACTCGCATGGAGTTGGCGAAAGGACACAGGTAAGAAGAACCAGGCCCCTTGCTCGAGTCGAGGTTAAAAATCCCGGCCTATCACGGCGCGGGTCCGATCAACCCGAGCCAAGCACGTCGTCAGAGATCATTTCGCACAGCTTGAACTATTTCTTGGTAGAGTTGGCGGGCAGCCAAAACATTTTCCGTCCTAATATCTTTTAAACGATAAAGAGATAATATACGACACTCCTGGCTATTGTTTATGATATATGTCGACACATTCTTATGTAATTTATATTCGCAAATATCGTACGTGAACAATAATATTTATCTTGATATCTTGGAAATCTTATGAGAAGGTGATGTGACTAGTTCTACTGCACGTCCCACACTGGTTGCCTACTCGTTCTGTACGTGTACAAGCGAGCAGGCACCAGTGTGGGACGTGCAATAGAACTAGTCACATCACCCTCTCACAAGATTTCCAAGGTGTCAAGTTAAATATTATTGTTCACGTACGATATTTATGAATGTAAATTACATAAGAATGTGTCGACATATATCATAAACAATACCTGGGCGTGTCATGTATTATTTCTTTATCGTTTAAAAGATATTAGGACTGAAAAATGTTTGGCTCCGCGCCAACTCTACCAAGAGATAGTTCCAGTTGTGCGAAATAACGTCTGAGGACGTCCTTCGTAGGAGACGATCGGACCTGCGCCGTGCTACGCCGGGTTTTTTCAACCTACCGTAGACTCGAGCAAGGGGCTTGGTTCTTCTTACCTGTGTCCTTTCGCTTTCTTATGCGAGTCGGTCGCGGAGGTATCACCATGAGATACCCCGTGATTTGGTTGATTATCCTGGCATAATTTCGAGGTGCGGTCACGTCACTCTATTTCATTACATCAACATCAAGTTGAAGTCAAAAGGACTGGAAGCGCCAATTGGTCACCCGGTGGGAAAAACGGACCCTGAAAAAAGCCGAAAAATAGACTGTTTGATCGGACATCTTCTCTGCAACTTCGGCGGCCTATGAAAGAAGCAAAAACAAACCCACAGTTAGAATATTACATATATTGAATGAAATTCAAAATATATCAATAACAGATCGGGGTAAACCCAATAAAATTGCTGACAATGATATTCTCCAAGTTCTCAAAGTTTATTTATAGACAGGTGATCACGTCCATGATCTCGGACGTGATATTTTTGACTTAGCGCAGTTTCTGCTAGTGATGGCACCAAATGGCGACTAAAGTTCCTTGCAGAATTAAGTACATTAACTGTGATTCGTGATTTACGCACCAACTAGCAACGAACGTACATGAATAACAATAATTCATACCAGGGCATAGAAGGGCAAGAGCCTGATATGCAGAGAACTGAATCGTTATTTGCAGAAACTGCACTGACCGAGTGAAACTCATGTCACGTCCGAGATCATGGACTTCTGCCTCTAAACCGACTTCGAGAACTCAACCATTTAGGCCTACTTGTACATCAAATAGGAGAAACGGGAAATGGGATGGCACTCTAAAGAAAATACAAACATGGTAAGAAATGAATAAAAAATACGGGAAATCGGATGTCAATGATGACGAGCATTATGTACAACGAACGACTACACAAAATAATCCTTTGTATAACGGCAGAAAGACAACAGACACATCGGATGACATGAATGAATACTAGTAGGCCTACATCTAGTTTGATAAACTGCGGTGCGGAAGACTACTGCTAATCTGTCAAAATCTTATGGCCGGCATCCACTCTGAGCCGATCACGTGTGTCTCACTGGGCGGTTTGATGTGAAGTCCTTTCCCCAAGACCAAGATATGGCTAGTATTCATAAAAGTTAGCAAATGCTATTACTTAGGATTTGTACGGCGAGTTCTAATGTAAATGCACTACAAAACTTGAAGTAAAAGCATTTGCTAGCTTTTATGAATATCAGCCAACATCAGCACTAGTGAAACTGCACCACAGAAACAAGAGCCACGTCCTATCAGAGTTCATTCACACGCGGTAATCCGATTCGTAATCAAGTCCTCTCTCAAGAGTTCATTCACCACGTGACGTGATTCGTCTATTTTTTGAACATTCCATTGTTCCAAAATTGCCAATTGGCGCAACACCGGATACCTTCTCTGCTGTCCCTCCGAAAATTTGGCCTACAGTAAGAAAAACAAAGCCCTAGTTATAGTATTAACATATATTAAATCAACTCTACCTATAACAAAGTTCGGGATAAACCCAACACAGTAGCTGACAATATTATTAGCTGAGTTCTCGAAGTCTGTTTAAGTCCACGATCTCGGACGTGACATTTTTTGACACCAAACGGCTAAGTTCCCTGCATCATGTCGGGTTCTGGTTCGTCTATGCCTCTGCTGAATTAAGTTCATTAATTGTGACTCCTAATTAACGCACTGCCGGAATCACAATGAACTTACTTCATACCAGGGGCATAGAAGAGCCCGACATGGTGCAGGGAACTTAATCGTTATTTGATGCTATCAGTTGCAGAGCCTGCACTGACGAAGTGAAATGTCACGTCCGACATCATGGACTTGACCATCTGCCTCTAAACAGACTTGGAGAACTCAGCCTTTAGGCCTACTGTACATCAAATACGGGAAATCGGATGTCGATGATGACGAGCATTAGTGTTTTTCACATCATTCTGGCCAAAGGTACTTAATAGTTTAACCAAAAATTCATAAGCTCGCTTATGAATTTTTGGTTTAACTCAGGAATGTGACCAGATCACATTTACCAAAATATAGTGGTGTTGCACAAAACTCGGCAGCCAGTGTCAATGGCTGACTGCATGGCTTTAGCTGACACCGTGAAAGACCTGTTGGTTATGCCAGCTCTAATGTTGTGCAACACCAATATGTTTTGGTAAATGTGATCTGGTCACATTCCTGAGTTCAAATAAGTACCTTCGGCCAGAACGATGTGAAAAACACTATACATGTACAACGAAAGTAATGCTAAATAAACCCATCAAAATCGAATGTCAATACTGACAAACATCATGTACAACAGACGACAGAGATAAAAAAAGATAGGCCTACACACCAAAGACGCCAGGAAATCGGATGTAAATGGTCACACAACACGGAAGTTATCTTATGGTCTGCATCCACTCACAGCAGGTTACGTGTCTCTCTTGGGGTTCGATGTTAAAGTCCCTTTCCCCATGACTAAGACTAAAATCAGCAGTGAAACTGCACCGCAGAAAAGACAGCCAAGTCCTATCAGAGTTCGTTCACACGTGACAAACCGATTCGTATATCAAGTCCTGGTATATAAAGAGTTCATTCCTCAGTATGTGGAATCCGATTCGTGTATCAAGTCGTACAGCCGTGATATCAGAAGCCAAACGCCGTCACGAAGTACGTTTCCTTCGATATGGTTGGAGCAGGGGGGCTCCAAGGAGGGTACCATTTGAAAACTGGAGGCTGAAAAAGAAGTCCACATTGAATAAACAAGCATGAAATGTTATCCGCGGGGGGGGGGGGGATGGCCCCCGCCATGGGCCCCTTTCGAAGTCGGCCATTTCGGCGCTGAGGGTAAAAACAAATGGGAAAATGCATTACGTTTGCATTAAAAACTTTCTATTGTTCACCTGAACAATAGGTGGATTAACAGACACTATTGTTCAGTTGAAGAAAAATGCAGAAATCTTCAAAAATTGATCGATGACACACAATTTTTTTCACACATTTCTCAATGAATTGGTCCTCACAACATGTTAGCCAAATTTCAAGCTTTTCTTGCAGTCATTTCTGCAATTTCTGGCAAAATTTAATGCATTTTCCCATTTATTTTTACCCTCGACGCCGAAATGGCCGAACAACAGATGGCAGTCGGAGGCATCGCTTAGGGCGCCTTGTTTTAATAGAGATGAAAAAGTCTTTTAGACCTTTGAACAAACATGGCGGTGTAAGAGTTCTCACCATATGACGTCACAGACTTAATCATTCAATGGCCATTGGTACGCGAAGCTGGTCAAGCGGCCATGGGCACAAACGTTTCGATAAAATTATTGGGGGGTATTTTTTAAAGATACATGTACCAAATGCTTTCATTCAAGTTTTGTGATAAATTTACATTGGATATTGCTGTACAAATCTGAAATAAAAGCATTTGCTAACTTTCATAAATACCAGCCATGGACTGCGAGGAGGCGTTGGTAGTGTTATTGGTGGACAATGAATGGCCATGACGTCATGTGGGAGAACTGGAATGCCGCCATCTTTGTTGGAAATGTCTATTACAGTTTACAGTAAAACAGCGGGAAAATACTTTAGCCATACTTTATTCCGTGGATATTTCCTCCGGTCAAACAATGTGACGTTGTTGGAGCCGTCATCGATGTGAAATAGTGAGACTTGTCCAAAGAGATAGCAACTTACCTCGTTTCATCATTCCGTGAAGTGCAGGACATCGAGTTTGCATCTTCTATCGTCATCAATATGCGTCATTCCTCAGGAAAATTTGATTGTGGTGTTGTTCATGGCGGCGTGGCCAGCATTTTTTACTCTTGTCTCACACCATACCAGAGAATGCCTGGAAGTAAAAAAGAACCAAACGTAAATGTTGTTTCAGTACAATCTGCTGCTGGAAAACGAAGTGGCCGCATATGGGCCCAACAAGCGGTCAAAACCTTGGAAGTGAGAATCAGCTGAATTTACCCTCATTGTACGCATAAGTTGGCCTACATCGTCATAGTCTAGTATACCTCACATACAGAAAACAAACGAAAGTTTCTCACCAATATTCAAATGACCACGTTGAAGTTCCTACTCTCCTCCACCACGTCCTGCACACACCTCACCTGCACCAAAAATGACGTCGTGGTGCGCGCAAGTCCTGAAGGATTACATAACTCAGACCAATTGTTGACTTCTATTCAAGTATCCTTGGACACCGTCATGCCTAGCCGAGCCGTGGCAGTCTTACATCACCGAGCCGTGGGTTCGGATAGGTTGTGGTTAAAGATATTATGGGCTGTATTCAAAAAGGGTGTTTAAGGTTGGGGGCTACCTATAGCTGAGCTCATTCCCTAGTGGCAATCCACGGAACTGGCCTTTGTGCGACCAGTCATTCACATTCAGATTAAATCCGCTCACCCTGGTATACTGCTTTCGAAAACCAATCTTCAGTGTACGTGCCGACCCTAAATCTTTTGTGTCCACTGCGGATATTGTTCAGCTCTGTCACTGGTGCTTTGGTCAAGTTGGTAGTGTTATTGGTGGACAATGAATGGCCATGACGTCATGTGGGAGAACTGGAATGCCGCCATCTTTGTTGGAAATGTCTATTACAGTAAAACAGCGGGAAAATACTTTAGCCATACTTTATTCCGTGGATATTTCCTCCGGTCAAACAATGTGACGTTGTTGGAGCCGTCATCGATGTGAAATAGTGAGACTTCAGGGGCGGATCTAGGATTTGGCAAGGGCGGGTGTCCAAACATTCCAAAAGGGGCACCTCAGGAAGGGGCGAAGCCTCCGCCATGCGCGCCGACGGGGGGTGTGGGGGACCTCCCCCAGAAAATTTGAAAATCTAGACGCTCTCAGATGCATTTTCCCGGCATTTCAGGACATAACAAGTTGTGTGATTAAGTGTGCTTTTATGACATGAGTGGCGTCGAGGATTTTACTTATAGTCAAAATGGACAACAAAGTGAAGGCTACGTACGTCAAAAGTAACCAGTGTATATTTTTAAAAAATGCAGGAAGACAAGCAGCACAATGTTGTCTAGTGCAAGGAGTTGGGACTACCGCAGATGCTCCTTGAGGCTCCTAATGGACACTATGGGGCAATTAAAACACCCAGTTCAGCTAAAAACTACACATTTTAAAAACATGTACTTTTCAAAAAAGGGCACCCTAAGCAAAAGGGCGGGTGTCCGGACACCCTGGACACCCCCCCTGGATCCGCCCCTGGACTTGTCCAAAGAGATAGCAACTTACCTCGTTTCATCATTCCGTGAAGTGCAGGACATCGAGTTTGCATCTTCTATCGTCATCAATATGCGCCATTCCTCAGGAAAATTTGATTGTGGAGTTGTTCATGGCGGCGTGGCCAGCATTTTTTACTCTTGTCTCACACCATACCAGAGAATGCCTGGAAGTAAAAAAGAACCGAACGTAAATGTTGTTTCAGTACAATCTGCTGGAAAACGAAGTGGCCGCATATGGGCCCAACAAGCGGTCAAAACCTTGGAAGTGAGAATCAGCTGAATTTACCCTCATTGTACGCATAAGTTGGCATACATCGTCATAGTCTAGAAAACCTCACATACAGAAAACAAACGAAAGTTTCTCACCAATATTCAGATGACCACGTTGAAGTTCCTACTCTCCTCCACCACGTCCTGCACACACCTCACCTGCACCAAAAATGACCTTGTGGTATGTGCGCGGAAGTCCTGAAGGATTACGTAACTCAGACCAATTGTTGACTTCTATTCAAGTATCCTTGGACACCGTCATGCCTAGCCGAGCCGTGGCAGTCTTACATCAAGATAATGGGCTGTATTCAAAAAGGGTGTTTAAGACTAATGCCCGTTGTACACGGTAGGATTTTTTTGTACTAAAAATTATAAATGGGGCTTAAATGGGTGGTCACAATGCCTTTCAGCAAGGCAATCGGTAACTTGTGACCGAAATCACCCTTCAGGAGCCTCATTTATAATTTTTAGTACAAAAAAATCCTACCGTGTACAACGGGCATTAGACGTGTAACTTCGTCAAATGTATGGTGGAAGTTACACACGTCTACATGTAAGTCTTAATCGCGCGATGATCACCCTTTTTGAATACGGCTGAATATGTGCAGAGTCATTAAAGCTGAACTCCATGAACGAAAGCCGGTAGTTGCCTGCATGCTCTTCACGCCTCGATCAGCTGATCATATATTTCAATCATGGACAGTGGACTTCGCCGTCTCGCCTTACAGCGTTCAACGATATCAAGCTTTCTTTATCACAGTTTTCAAAACCAATTACATAAGAATGTGTATTGTATTACTTAGTATATCTATAAGAATAAAGATATCAAATTTATTCAATTTTGTAAAAGATACTCCCGCAAGACGACCAAGAAATACACAATTTTTTGGAAACATAGCACCGTACGATTTTACCTTCGGTTAAATCAGGCTATCCTCCCGTGAAGTCCGGAGACCGTGACGGGTAATATCACTTGTCATGCCTTTGTGAGGCATAGGCGATACATTTGGAATGTCCGGTTTTGAGGGCGAGAATGAGGGACTTCATGACCAAAGTTGGAAGATGTTCTCCGTGCAATATTCCCAAACTAATTGATATTGGACTGTAACCCGACAGTCGTGGCTTTCAATAGAGTTTTATATTATGACAGCTTGCAAACTTGTGGAATGAATGTGGGTACATGTATTTACTTCCCAGAGAGTAAAACCAAAGAATTAAGAAATATTAAATACTTTATTGCAACTTGATTTGTCTAGACTGTATTTACAATAGTTGAAAAGAGCAGAATGAACAGCAATTCTACATAATTTACATCAATAAATGCATGCAACATTTCATTAAAGACAGAGTGACCAAACATCCTAAGTTACAGACCTGCAGACAGAGTCGGCCAATAGAAAAGAAATGCTTTTGGACCCCAATAGACATACAAGCATTGTGTCTTTATAGTAGTGAAATCGAATGTTCCTGCAAATATCTCCTACAATGAAAATAATTGGTTTTACAGCAAAGACATACCATTCATTAGGTATAGAGTCTCCATGTATGTACATGTGTTCAATTAATACTGGCCTCAAACTATGACTACCGGGGTATGGCATTTAAATTGTACTCCAAGCCATGAACTAGCAACTGTCAACACAGTGCGTTGGGGGTGTTTCCAAAGTCCCTGCTGAAGTTCTCCCGATCCCTGATAACTGGATACAGTATAAGCTTTGTGCCTGCTGGTTCTCCTGAGATCCAAATGCATTCTCTTGATTGTTGTGAAAAGAAGATCCCAGTGGATACCACTGCGAAACACAACATTCATAACACATCAAAAACGACCATGGGCATCAAAAATGTTTCACATAACAAAAAAATCCAACTTCTTGCCCATGCAATTATTACAGTTGTATTCCGATCAACATTTTTACAATGTATACATTTACTAAGCCTCGTCACTGCACATTCTGACTGTGGTCACCAAAGAAGTTGTCTCCAGTCAGCTACAACTTTTATGTACAATTACAATTAAATAATCATATGAAATAGTTTCTGCTTATTCTGTGTGTGCACTTGCTATGAACAAACTGTATGATTTCATGAGGCCCAAATCACATTTGTTTAAAAAACGTCCTGCATTCATATGGAACTTAGAATGTTTATATCTTTTCCAGAGAAAGGCCCATGAAATTTTCAAAGTACTGTAGTGTACAGTAGTTACCCTGGCCTTACAGTGGCCTCAGTGCACACTGTGCCAGCCTGTTGGTGCCCTCAGTGCACAGCAGGGCATTCCTGATGGCAGTGCTGGCCAAGGAGTTAAGACTTTTCAGTGATTGTCAGAACAAGGCGTTCAGACTGTAAGAAGTAGGTGCAACCAGTGATTGAACCCCCTACCCAAGAGAGCAGGCTCAATATCTCCAATGCACAAAACTGGGACCCAATTCAACTTCCTAAATTTTTTGATAGATAATTATCTGCATGACCAAAATATGTGAAGGCAGGTATTGGCCTCATGCTGCTTGAAATCAGTAGCATCATCAACATCTTTTTTCAGACTTGACCATGGTAAGTAATAACATTTACAATTAGACCAATAACCACACATAACCAACTCAACACCTTGCAAAACAAACATGAATGAAAATCTAGGCTAGACTTCACTTGTCATTTTGAAACTCCTGCGGCTGAGCTTAAAAACTACTTGCTGTAAACCCTGGAACCTTTGCCTTATGGAAAAGCTATCGTCACACCATGAATTATAGTTCTTGTTCACACTGACTTTCATTTTATTGGCAAGTTGACCTCCCTTTAACATGTAACGACAGAAGGATTCAACATCAAGTCCAATTTTCAAACTTATGAAATATAGACTGTGGTAAATGTTTTTGTCTAAAAGAAAATTAAACTTAGTTTTGCTCCATCTCTGACTCTGGCTGCATGTCATCAAAATAGAAGAATGTCTCTACAGAAGATATAACGACATACATATTCATTGTATTGAATGACTGAAGACTTGAAGTGCTGAGACTCGGATGGTGTTATAGCTGGGAGTCATGTGTATACGTCATGATGAGGTAGCCCTGAGGTCTCCTGTAGGTCTGAGTGTGGGGTACGTGCACATTACAGACTGGAAAAGAAAAGGTGAAAATTAGAAATGAGAGGTCGAGATTCTAGCATGGAATACGTGTACTTCCATGTTTCGATGTAGGTCCTACTAAGATATCACCCGACATATGCCAGGTCACCAACAGTTCAAATCACTTGACCATGGCTCTCAGACTTTTCATCTGGGGACGAGGTGTTCTAATGAACCATGTCTGTGTCACTGTTCCAGTCCATGATCACCTGAAGAAATCACATATCCCGGCCCCCGGGGGAGGGGGGGGAGGGGGTCAAGTGTATAGGGGCCCAAGCAGTGGGAAGTGACACATCTCGATACACTGCTCATGTGCTGCACTTCCCACAGCATGGCCTACTTGAGCCCTCAGGGGTCACTATAGGCATCTCACTTGAGTTTGGGAGTGAGGGAGAGCCGGGGACAAACAACAGGACCACAGACAGGCATCAACAACCCACTTCTTGCCTGACGAGATGGAAAATTTGCACCACTATTCCACATCACCGGATGAAATCTATTCTCAGACGTGCCTGGCGAGAAGGAAATTCCACCCGTATCAGGTCGTCAGGAGCCTTCATGTACCAAAATACAAACGGATATACCGGAGGTAGGCCTACAGTAATTAATCCAGCCATTCACGCAGGACATGTTGCCGACGCGGACACAGCTGCTTGCATTGTCTTCGGGCACTGGAAACTGTCCGGCCAGTCAGGACTAAGACAACAACAACGCAATTTTTTTTTAAACCCAAGCGATAATGTATCGAGGTTCATCACCTCTGCCGCGGCCGGGCACGTCCATCCTCTGCCAACATCCACTTGTGATTTTTCTCAGATTTAACGTTGCCAGAACGGGGCATTGCTCGGGGGTGTTATTACCGGGGTATGTAGTATCTGCTCCGTTGACCTCAGAAACACCCACCGCCCTTTGCAGCGCAGGCCTCGACCCCTGTGGCTTTGCACGTGGGCCGCCAGGTGTAATGCAAACGACTCAACCAGCGGGCCACTGGGGACAAATATGTGACTCAGCGGAGCGAAATTGGTGTGATTTTAGGGTCATCTAGCAGGTTACTTAGTGGGCCACTGCCGCCCCCCCCCCCAGTCATGGGTCAAGCCTTCCAAGGTCAACTATACCATATGCTCGTTCCAATTTTCTCTCAGGGAAAGTCTATTTCCAGAAGATTAATTTGGGAAGAAATTCCCCCAAAACACTTAAAACAGTGACATTTTATGCCAAGAGCTAAGAGGAATTGATTTTTTCAGGATGCTAGTGGTAAAAATGTCCCTGCTGCTTCAATCCAAAATACCGGTACGTAGGGAAATCTTTCTTCCATGGATAGCATGGGACACACGGCATGCTTATGGAACACAAGTGTGAGCAGCTTGATCCAACCAGAGTCCCAGACTGAAGGTATCTAGAAAGAAGACTGACTCGATGATTACCTTTGAATTCAGGTTTCTAGAGGCTGAGATTGTGGCAGATCATCCATTTGTCTTGATAGCATGGATAACGGATTGGCTACTACCTGAAAGAATGAGAATATGGTAATGTGGGACAAAGAAAGGTGGAAAACCAGTCCAATCAGTAAAACTATGCTGGTTTTCTACTTTGTAGCTACCCTAATGAAGACGTGGACTGTCAGATTGGTGCCGTGGAAACACAGGCGTTTGTTACCTCTGAGGTTCTTCATGTGGCAGAGAAGGCGACTCTCTTTCTCCAGACACTCTGATATTGTAAGTAGGAGGAAACTGACCTCACCAAACAACTGCAGAGGAGAACTACCCTCTGTATCACATGAAGGATGGGTAGCCTACAACAACAAATTGAACCCACAACAGGCACCTTTGTTTGCACTAAACCAATCTGACATTCCAAACGATGAAATAACAATGGAAAAGTGGAAAAGGCAAAAGGTCGTACCACTGACTGAGTTCACACCATGGACTGGACTAAGTCCATTCACTCCCCCATTCACCATCCTCATGGGGTCTGGACTGTGCATCACTCTGTTGTTTCCTTCATCTGATGATAGCTGGCACCTCTGATCACCAGGCTCCATTTGCTCCTGAAACTTCCTCCGGGCCTTTTTCTCCTTTTTCCATCTCTTTTGGAATGTTTCTGAAAGTATGACAGGAGACTGAGAAACCAGCTAACAACACAGTGACTTCAAGCTACAGGGGGTATCATAAACACAATTAGAAATGATACAACTGATGTTTAGGGTAATATTTATATCAGATTACCCTGTACCTACATGACGTCACAATGACCTACATGATGGTACAATGATAAATATCATGTCATTTTGACCTAGTATGACGTCACTTTGACCTACCTCTCAACCTCTGTTCGTCCACTAATCTCCTCTCTAATGTTTCTCTCATCTCCCGCTCACGGAGAACTTCCATTTTCAATTCGGCTACAAAGAAAAAACGGGGGAAGATTGGTGAATAATCGGGAAACTTATAGGACCAGAGACACCAGCAAAGGATGTGGGACCTGGGAAACGGTTGAGGAATGAAATGGTCCATGGACCATGTGCTCACTCGTTTGGACATAACAGTGTAATGACAGAGAGAGGTAGGCCTGCATGTCAGTTCTGGGTCAGGTCATTCCCAAGTTGCAGGACTTCAATGATTGTTGGGTTATGCCACCTGGGGGCCATATTGGATGTTCGATCGGGCCAAAACTTCACATGCACATAAAGGTCATCTAGAGGGAGCCACATAGCACATTTGAGCGCTCTGGGTCAAGTCGTTCCTGAGTTATAGCACATTTCATGATTTTCGGGTTACGCCACCTGGCGGCCATATTGGAAGTTTAATCAGGGCGAAATTTGACGTGCTTGTAAAGGTCACCTAGAGAGAGGTAAATATCAAGTTTGAGCACTCTGGGTCAAGCCGTTCCTGAGTTATAGCACTTGGATGATTTTCAGGTTACGCCACCTGGTGGCCATATTGGATGTCCGATTGGGCCAAAACTTCACATGCACATAAATGTCATCTAGAGGGAGCGACATAGCACATTTGATTGCTCTGGGTCAAGTCGTTCCTGAGTTACAGCACATTTGATGATTTTC
>NMRB01000719.1:282444-294848 GCA_002633025.1 Notospermus geniculatus
TATTATATCGACTGATTTGTGGTATACTTGAGATGAAATGAACAATATGAGAAGCACTGCCGTCATTTTCACCGCATCCATCTCGATATCGCATAAAAGTGTCATTATTGAATATTACTTACGGGATTATCATTGATGTGGTTACGGTGTAGCGTTGTAGTAAATATTTAAGACTTTTTTCATATCATGCGGCTGATGTTATGGAGTACATGTACATGAAATTGACAACAGTCTACATTAACCCTTTCAGTCTCACAGTCTTATTCCAATGCCATTTTTTCGAAAAGCTCACCTGACTTCTTCACTTCTAGAGAAGCAGCGTGGGAACGTCATTGCGAATTTCGACCAATCAGCTTTGAGTTATGTTTAGCCACTCATCGCTCTTATTTGGAGGACGAAATCGGTTTAAGGGAGAAGCTTGCTGTGCACGGAAAAACTGCGGCAAATCTCCAGGCAGTCAACCTTCCCGAGCTTGGTTTTTCGAAGATTGCCACCCTGTATGGAGCCCGATTGGGGAAGATTGGTTCTAGATCCCACCGCTAGGGTGATTTCCATAATCCTCTGTTTCCGTACAGAAACCAGCCTAGTCCTGCGGGACAATGACTTGCACCAGTCGCACACGTATCGAGGCAATTAAAGAAACGTCTCTGATATTTGTAACACGAGGCGATGTCGGTCTGATGACAAAATAAAAGTGACGACTCTCTTCAAATGTCTTTGAAGTAAGAGGGGCTCTTACAAGGTATCCCACTCCACGACTTTGTTCGCATCCCTGGGGGTAACAATTCGAGTAAAAGCCCTTTTCTTAATTTATTCCCTTGGGAGGAAGACTGAAGAGCATACTCCACTCGCGTTCTTTACAATATCTTTATGATCTGTTCCATTAGAAATTGACAAGGCCCATCAGTGATGATGTATACGGTGTATGCACCTGTAAAGACGGTCAATTTGAGATGAAGCGGTTTGAAGTATCAAAGGACCCGCAGTAGTTTTCTTTTGTTCCGTTTGCGTTCATTGCACCTTGATGAGGTAAAAAATGGAAGACGTCAAAAACATAGCGCGAGAAGAAAACAGAGAACGAGAGGGCAAATGGGTGATATCAAATCAAGTTGACTGTTCATTCACGTACATTTTACAATGTATCGACGTGTTAGAAATACCTGATAGTTGAGTTGGAGTAGATGATGATTATTGCCCATTATACCACGCCGTGTTACTGCCAGATTTGTGTAATTTTAAGCCAATTACTTGAAAAATGTCAAACGGCACCGAAATGATTTCAGGTCAAATGGACTAAAAGCTTGGATGCCTGCAGCTCGTGTCGTCTTATGGTAATGGTAGGATGTAAACATTTGGTTGTTGTATTAGCAGGTTTGTAATGAAGTTCAAGTGATGGCTATGGGGTAGAGACAATCTTTGTCAAGTACCGCCGTCTTTATGGTTGGCTCGTGCTGATACGGTTTGCCGCTTCCAGCCTCAGCAGCTTCTTGACTTGATGGAATTTTAAGAAAAAAAGATACTTCAGGAGGCAATTGTTTGATTGCCATTTGGTAAAACTTTTTTCTTCATAATTAGGCCCTGCTGTCCCTAGTAGACTGTCATGTGTTCTAAAAGCAAGATATTCAATGCCACGCGTCAGGCGGGGATTTAGGCTACACCAGGTCAAGCAGGGTGGCCAAGTTGTGGATAAATGTACGTTGTGACCAGCTGGTCTAGGGTATCATTCCCGGCCACCACCAGGAATTCTCATTTTATTTGAACTGGCAATAAAACCCATAAATAAAACAAGAACTCACTCGAGATTAAAAACGTCTTATATTGTATTGAGTAAAGAATGGTTAGAAATGGTTGGGAAGAATGCCCACCATTCATCATAGTGATTGATGTTGTTCATTAAGTATGCAATTAGCATTTTAACTATAATCTTGGTTAGTTTATATAAATCAAACTCGATGTAGCTTCACCTGAAGGGCACCAGGTACTGAATAATAAAGGTACGATTTCAGATCTTTGCGAAAAAGTGAACAAAACAAAGTAACGCAATGAAGGGCCAACATTTCGGCTTTTATGACAAAAATCTTGGACTAGGACGATTGGAAAAGGTGCCATCAGTTGGGTGTCTGAATATCCCGAGCAGCAGGGGTTTATTATAGCATCGAGTAGAAATGAAAAAACGCAGGTGAGACATTCCCTTTAATTGAAAAGCGAACAACAGACGTTTGCATGTTGGCGATGATTGTAAATTTGATGCCAAGCTCACGTGATTGGAAACCATTGAGCCAAGTTTCCCTGTAAAGTGCCACAGTTCAGAATATTAGATTTGAAAACATCAGCAATTCTTTCACCGATTGATATATTATGCATTAATTATATCCTGATTGCATTAACCTTTTTATGAATTTTGAGTAATTTTAACCCTCTTTTTGCCGAGGCCAATTTGATTAAACGAAAATACATGTATGTATTAAAGAAAGCTTGAAAGGCGACAACGTCAGGCACGTACCTCGCCTACAGATGGCGGTCGTTGCACCTATGTCTACGTCTTGATCTATATCTTTTCTGAAGACTGATGTCAAAGACTGAAACCTATTGGCATAATCACTTATATATCACCAACATTATGTAACGATTGAAACATAAATGTCATGTCAGATTCAGTTCTTTTTTGACGTGACATTATAAACATTGACAAAGATTCTTTCTTTAGAATTATAATTAACTCATTATCCTATAAACTCCAACAGAAAGACTCTATTAAGAATGTCACCATCATTGATGAAATGTCATGACATATAAAACCTTAATATCGCAAATCAAAGTCCATTAAAGTTCGCCTTTGCCGCATATCACTCAAAAAGAAACATAATTCCTTACATAATGCCCATTTAAAATCTGGCAACATAATTGTAAACCTGATCTTCATATCTTTTCGCAAAGTTGACTCAAAAGAATGAAACTCTATTTAAGCAATAGTGTTATCCTTTCCGCCTACGAAAATAACACCAACATCATGAATAAGAGAATGCAGTGATGATACGGTACGCTGTCCTTTTCATCTACCCCTGTATTCCTCTCTCTTCCATCTTAAGTGCTTCACTGAAGTTAATAAAATCTAAAGAAACTCGTTGTCTAATTCTTGGAGAGACATCAAAGGCAGTAGGAGATAGCGTCTATTAGCGCTGAGGCGATGTGTAATCTCTTATACATGTTTCACGAAGGTAAAATCACATTAAGTAAGAGTTAGTTAAAGCTACCCCGAGTGAGTGAAGATATTCTACGAGTTTTCCACTTAATCACAAATTTGAATAGCTTCAATATCAAAGTAGAACCGTCGATGACCTCTTCTAGCAATTAGGCATTCCGAGATTATTGTCATTACACACTCCACGGTTATTACGAAAGATCAAAACAATTCATTTTCAAATAATTAATTAAAATAATGGTACCTAGATAGCATTTTCTTAAGAAATGAATTTCTGTCTCGGAGGCAAAAAATACAATTTATAAATGAGTGTCGTTTGATGCTCTTGGCTCAATTTAATGTGAATGCGATGTTAGTCGGAACTTGAAGGGATTCTTTTAGTAAAGTCAAGAACACAGAATGAATCGGATGAGTTTCAATATTCTGAATATTGTATAACACTGTTCTGAAGCTTTTGTATGTAATTATACAATGGGACGGCTGAATCGGACAGTCGTTTTTTGATGACCGTTCTATACCATAGAATTTTCAGTAACATAGTGTATTTTTGCATTATGCACTAGTATATCACTTTATGT
The DNA here is from genome assembly GCA_002633025.1 of Notospermus geniculatus. NCBI lineage: Eukaryota > Metazoa > Nemertea > Pilidiophora > Heteronemertea > Lineidae > Notospermus > Notospermus geniculatus. The sequence goes on from NMRB01000719.1 coordinate 286,225, forward strand.
GTCGATCTTTGTGCTTTACTTTGGAACACTGATTATGAACAGTGCACATTGCATTTTTTTACTTCATCGCTCCCAGGAAATCGCCAAACACTGACTCAAATTGTTCCTATTTCATCATTTAATTCAAATGCAGCTTCAATCTTTTCAAAGTCTTCATTTTGAACTCCGATCTCGCGCACAATATCACAAAAGAAAACGATACATTGTAAAAGAAAGAGATACCAGCATGTCCCTTGCACGGAGAAATATTCTTTAGAAAACTCATAAGAAATTTAAGTATCCCATTACTCCTGAAATGAATGTGACGTACGCGTCTTTTTTGTCTTGTGTATCGCCTGAACAAAGGTTGGAGGAAACATAATAGATTCCTATTAAAACGTTAATGATAAGACCACCTGCTGATGTATTTGATGAGTTTCAAAGACGACAAAATTCTCGCTTCGTAGATCCTTGATAAAGCTTTATTTCAATCGGCAAATTATAGCAAAGAAAATTAACCTAATCCGTCTTCATTTGGACTGTTTTTTCTTTCTTTTTGTCTAAAACGGAATTTCAAGTGTTAAATTACCAAGTTGGTTCATTTGTCATTGGATGTTTCATTGTTAGTTTATTTTCCTCATAGCAAATCTAAAACGTCTTGTAATTTTAAAGAAAAAAAAACTCTATTGTGTCAGCGATATAAAAGAAAAAAGTTGTTTTTATCTGACGTAAAGTGAGTCCAATGTTGTCTATTTTATAAAGAGTCGTCTGCTGATGTAAAATACATTGTACGCTGATAATAGAACACTATGCTCATGTGACAGAAGATTTTGTTTCTATTTAACTTGGCAATTAAAGGTTCATTTAATTCCATCAGATAGAGAGGTCAATGATTGTGCTTTGTTGGTTATGATAAATGAGCACAATGAAAAAATTGTGGATATAGAACACACAGGAAACAACGTTGCTTTCGTCACGAAATCACCAGTGGGCTGAGCGTGGATATTGTGAAGTGACCGTTAAGATGTGAAAGTACAGCATGTCGTCCATTTTCGATCGGTGTAGTTTCAAACCGTCGAAAAGTAAGTACGTAGGAATTTTCCAGAAGTTAACAAGTCATTACTTAATCATCAGCTGATTCGTAAATTTGTTGAAGTCTCACCTTTATTTAGAACCCGCCAGGTCGGAGTGAAATCACACATCAATATAAATCCATCCTTGTCTGGCCACAAATTCTGTTACTTTAGTTCTGTGTATAATTGATACCCTTGAAGATGGTAAAAATCAATTTGCGTGATGAGTCACGGTTGAGATTTCAATATTGATGATGCAGCTTGGAGCGTATAAACGCGTTTAAAACACCTTGGAGGTTTGTTGTAATTTCAACGCTATATCAAAAATTTATATAAATGGTATTAGCAGTGATGTGTATAAAAGGAAATTACCTAGATATAGCCGTAATGAAAGTCGTGTTTGATGTTCTAGGGTGTGCTATAGTTTGATTATTCTTCGATCCATAAATGTCCACGCAGCCAAACTTGGAATAAACTCACTCTGTAAGTTTTCGATCGGGTCTCTCTCCCTGGTGTAATTCAATACTTTAAAAGATCTTTACCTTTCATTAGTAATCTATTGTTTGAGTTAATAAGATGTTGTGACACATCTGTGTTATGAGAAGATTTAAAAGTTCTTGAAATTATTTGGGGATTTTTCTTTATCAATAAGTGAACTGCTGTCATAAAGTCTTGATTTGAAAGGAGGCGAGTCGTGGCGTGGAGACCTTGGGGAATTCAACGCGAAGCATCTCGTGTTTGATTTTAAAATCGAGTGTCTGAGAATTCTGAATAAAGAACCAAGTACAGTGGAACCTCGTAATTAAGGCCACGTTAGGGACTGATGAATGCTATCCTTTAATGAGAAGTATCCTGATTATAGAGATCAATATGAATAGAAACGGCATACATAGGCCTATTTGGAGCTGAACTTTGAGTCCTTAACAGAGAGGTGTCCTCCTGGTAGAGGTGTCAGTTAACTGTACACGAGGCAGTGTATATGATTGTGACCGAAGTTCATCGAGTAAATTCACTATGGCCTACTACATGTACCAAACCCTTAATCGAGCAAGAAGCTTGAGTCTGACTATAGTTTGGGCCAAATTCATAGGAGTTGCTGGGCTTGACTACTGAAGTGCCCAATGCAGTTTGTGTGGTAACCGATCCAGTGCTTCCCTGTGCAGTGCATAGGGAATGCACGTGGAGTGCTCTGGAGGCACGGGATTGGCTCACCACACAAACTAGGCACAGATGTGGTGAACCAATCCTGTGCCTCCAGTGCACACCACGTGCATTCCCTATGCACTCATTGCACAGGGAAGCACAGGTCGGTTCAGCATATCTGTACAGGCTAATTACAATTAGCAATTCAACCACGCTACCAAGGTTTTATGAATATAGGCCCTGATCGCTTGCTTTATAAGCCTATTGAAGGGGTCCACATGAGAAAACACCAATCGTCACCTATTCCAATTTCTCTTGGTTAAATGTCATCATTTGGTTCCTGTACTGAATACTTTTATTGCCCTGATATGACTGTCCACATTAAACCTTCGTGATGGCATTGTGGCGTGTAGTGCGGCAATAATCCCGCCCCCAGGGAACCGAATTAATGAAGAGCAGTAGCAGAAAATGTAACATTTGTGTCTAAATATCTGTGCGAAACATCTGGTTCTATTACCGCCGACGTGACAGTGGAAATAACCATGATGTTTCATTATATCACGTTGTACTCCCACCAGAAGGAGTTAACCCTTACACTGCCAGGAGTTAACCCTTACAACCCTTACAAAAGAACCTAATATCGTTGAAACCCGATTTCCATTTCATATTAATATAGTTATATCAATAGAGTTGGCTAATTGAAGTTATAAGAACCCATCTGAAGGACTTCAGTATCTAAAATTCTGAGGATTCATCTCAAAATACTGGAAATCAGACATTTTCTGCATTTGGGGGCGAGTTGTCCAGATGGCGATTTGTCCTAGTGACGAGTTGTCCCGTAGGCGAGTTATCCTAGTGGCGAGTTGTCCTTGAGGCGAGTTGTCCTAGAGGCGAGTTGTCCTAGGGGCGAATTGTCCTAGTGGCAAGTTGTCCTAGTGGCGAGTTGTCCTAGGGGCGGGTTGTCTGGGGGCAAGTTGTCCGGGTACGAGTTGTCCGGGTACGAGTTGTCCGGGGGCAAATTGTCCTAGGGGCGAATTGTCCTGGGGGCGAATTGTCCTGTTACCCAATGGAAATTACCCTTAGTACCAAATATCAGAAGATGTCACGATAATGATGTTTGCTTCGCTATGATGAGATATAAAAAAAACAGCACAAAAACGACACACAGTATACAATAAATCGGAAAGTCGTCTCCGAATATTTCGCAAATTTTCGACCCAAATGGGGGTTTCCTCAGGCGCTATGTCTCGCTATGATGAAAGGTAGACAGGTCTACCCAACGACAGCATCATGCTGAACGTTTTTCTTCACAGGTGACACAAGGTAATTCGAAAATATAGGATGAATTTAAGTCTCTTAACATGTAATTTGAAATAAGATACCTTTATAGAAACATGTTTGATTATAAAGTTAAAATAGCATGTTATTTACGAAAAAACGGATACCGGTATGTTGTTATGAAGTTAATTCCTATTTTAATGAAATTCAATAATCTAGAATTTTACTCAACAAAAAGACATTAAATGTCACACTGGGGTCGGGTTACCCCAACAATAGTTCATCCCTGAGTGAGCACAATTCTGACAAAGATGAAATTAACAAATTGAAAGTGATATACAGTACGTAGTAAAGCTATTAAACCAATTCAGTAATTGCCTGATACATTTTGTTAATTAGAAAGCGAACAATTAACACTCATTATAATACATGTACTACAAGCTAATTCCATGTGTCCAAGCTTTGGGACTGTCGTGTATCGTGTATTGCTGTGTATCATTCTTTGTCCGAGAATAGATCTGTTGCCAAAATGATAAGATAGGCCTACATGTATCGTGTAAAAAAAGTATGGCATGGAGCTGATACAACTATGATTTGTGTTTGACATCATGTTTGTAATGTATGACAACCAAGTGAGGATTAAACAATGATCCTAATTGAATGGAATTCATCTGAATTATTTATTTGGTTAAATCATTTTGTCCAACATCCATCATGCATCACCAAACTATATTGTTAAATGTTTTTATTCTGCTTGGTTTTAGAATGTCACGTTGGCTGGGTCACAGTAGGATTTGATGGGTCACAGGAGGGTGCAGGTGAGTTGGGACCACAAACTAGAGTGAAAGCCATCAGTCATAAATTGCAAGTGGACGACCTGTAAAGATTTCACGAACATCGGAACAAACAACCAATAGAAATACTCGTTGCATACCAGCAGTCATCGAAACGCGAAAACGAGGCCAATCTATGTTTCCTTTACGCTGATTGGACAACACCATACAATATCATTGCTCACTACATCAGTCAGTATTCGTACATGTGTCAGTATTCGTACATGTGTAGGCCTACCCAATGATTTGGTATCTGGGTTTGTTTGACGCCAATAAAGAACTTAAATATAAAGAACCATGATTGTCAGTCAGCATGAAACGGAAAACAGCAGCAGATAAAGTGGTCCTGAAGTCATGGCATTCATATGACGCGCGGATCTCGCATCTAAATTGAATGGAAGTGCATTCAAATCAAGTAGATATCATTCGATCGTGGTCGTTATGGTTTTCATTATCACTTCAATTCTTCTGATCTCAAACATAATCAAGATGGTCATACCATCAGTGTGTCTCCATTATGACTTATGAAGTTGACATTACAGAGTCTGTTTGATGATCAAATCCCTCTCTTGAAAAGAGCGGATTCAGCTTATCTAGCATGACGATTCATGTACATTTTCTACAGAAGATGTATTATGGCAGAGCTCAAGGTTGACGTCAAATGAATCCACTGTACTCACGATTTGTAAATATAATTTCATTCATAAACCTTCGCAGTAGTGGACACCATTTCAACCTATCTTGAACCAGGGAACACACACCATTCGCATACCAATACCAATGTATAGATAGAGAGTATTCGGTGCTAGAGAAAGGGAATCTGGAAAACCTATTCCATCCCATTAAATTCTCCATTTTAAGGAACCAATGTTCAAAATTTATTGTCAGACGATATTGCGGATTCTGCTCCAATATTTGGAGACAACTTTTTATGTCGGATTTGAAAATCAGTGATTTCTCAGAAGGTTGAATCGTGTTCCACCATTTTACGATTGTACCTCGATCTGCATTCAATGCAATGTACAGATTTGCCAAAAGGGAAGCGATTTTATCATTCTTCATCATCACCTTGTTTAGATACCAAGGAAGCATCGAATTAGACAGTGAGTTACACTCATCAAATAATGAAATGGAATATCAAATGAAAAAAGAAGGGGTTTGATATCAAATAATTGAAAAATTTCTCCACTCCATAGTGTGGAATTACTATAACTTCTAATAGTAGCGGCTCTAATCAAGTCTTAATTTCATTCCAGACCTATTGGATGCCATGTCTGAAATTACTTACACGATTGCATGTGCAATTTACGACTCTCTAGATCTGGTCGAATCCATTCAATTAGAAACAAGAGAAATTAATCATGATGAAATAATCATAATTAGTGTCTATTTGGGAGCGGCAAGTAGATTTGTTTCGATTAGGGAAGCTTGGATGGATGAGCGAGTTGGGTCTATCTGTCACAGTCCGACTTGCCGTCTGTGTAGAATTGGCATTTCAATGTTTCCTTTACTCCCGGACGACTGAGTGTGGTACATGTGTGTTGGTGTACGAACGCGGGATGTTGATTTCAGCTGTGCCACCAATGAACGTGGCACGTCGCTTTCAGCTGTAGGCNACAGTCGCACGGCGTACAGCGTACAGTGCCATCGGCATCCCACAGTTTGTCTGTCACTGCGTAAAAAGCAATAGAACAGTAGCTGAACGAAGAAAAGGTGGAAGGTCTCGGGAAAACAGATAAGAATGAACTGAATACTTAATGAAGAAAAAACTCTTACCTGTTTCGAAATGTATTTGTCGTTCATACTGCTTGGCGTGTTCTGCTGCCACCTTGAGAAGTCCCTGGATATTAAGGAGAAGGGCCTCAAGTGATGAGGGACCAGTCAGGTCTGTGCTGGTTAGTTGTTGACCGTAGTGTTTCTGAGAGGTCATTTTGTCTGGTGTTTCTTGGTGGGGTATACTTGTGTAGTCGTTGTTGTCGGATTCGCCTTCTGAAAATACAGAATAAGTACGCTTTATGAGCAATCTAAATACAGAATACACTTCATGAGCAATTTAAATACAGAATACACTTCACGAGCAGTTCGAATACACTTCATGAGCAGATTACATAATACAATTCACGAGCAGTTTAGATCAGAACACACTTCACGAGTAGGCAAGATAAAGAGTCATACACTCCCTGAGCAAATAAAATATAGAATACACTTCAGAAGCAGTTAAAGTAAAGAATAGGCCTACACTTTAGCACCAGTTTATTGTTCAAACAATTACAGAATACACTTTACGAGCAAATGATTATAGAATAAACTTTACGAGCAGATGAATACAGAATACACTTCACGAGCAGTTAAAATATAGAATACACTTCTTGTCAAGAGCAGTTTTTCCGAAAATGATCCAGAAATGATGAAAAGATGTTTTGACAAGTGTTTACCCATCTGATCGAGTCTTACCAACTCCTTCTCCCCACCCTTGATTGAATTACCCACCAGGCAGCTCATACAAATTAGACACATCAGAAATGACCATCTCTAATCTTATTGTCCTCGGATGACGATAGCCGTTATACATCAGATTGGTGAGGTTCATATGATTAGGGGATGTTCTCATGTGGTTCGATACTAATCCCACAGATTCGCTCGACGCTTCGTATCAGCTTCAAATCTGGACGTCTTCAGCGAGGAAGAGACCAATAAGGCCATTGGGTGCAAATGTTTTGTTTCTTATGACCCTTCCAAAAAGCTTCATTGGACGTCTTCAAGAGGAAGACGCCGATAAGGCCATTCTGTAGAAACCTTTTGTTTTTAGGACTCTTCAAACAAGTTTCAAATGTGGACGTCTTCAGCGAGGAAGAGACCAATAAGGCCATTGGGTGCAAATGTTTGGTTTCTTATGACCCTTCCAAAAAGCTTCATTGGACGTCTTCAAGAGGACGACGCCGATAAGGCCATTGGATGCAAATGTTTTGTTTCTAATGACCCTTCCAAAAAGCTTCATTGGACGTCTTCAAGAGGAAGACGCCGATAAGGCCATTCTGTAGAAATCTTTTGTTTCTTAGGACCCTTCAAACAAGTTTCAAATGTGGACGTCTTCAGCGAGGAAGAGACCAATAAGGCATTAGGTAGAAATCGTTTGTTTCTTAAGACTCGTTCAAAAAGTTACAAAAATCTGGACGTCTTCGGAAGGAAGGGAAACTGACAACTGCGTTAGTTTAACCAACATTAGGTTGCAGGTGGCCTAACTTCACAAAATGTGGTTAAATCTGAATCTATACTGTCATCATTGAAATGGAGAAGAGATGTAACGATCCTAGCGGGTATTATCACCCATTTTTACAACGATGATACAATTTGTTTCGTATTACTTGAACTGAAATCATTTATAAATTCAATTTTCTGTTTGGCTTGTTTGCAAGTTGGAATCATTTTGCTAAATATGTAATCAAATTTTGCCATTACTGACTTCCATTCCGTGTGAGGAGTCAATGGCCATGGTGTCGGATCTTGCTGACGTATGTGAAGTGAATACAGCCACAGGGCATCGACTTGAAAGGCAAAAATCAAGATGCCAATATCTGTATGAGTCATATTAAATTCACCGTTTGTCACTTTCGATAAAGGATAATGGTCTGTTATGACACTGGGGGCAAGAAAGATTTCATAGGCGTCTCTAGTTTTTGTCCAGCTAGTAGATTACAAGGTTTGGGAAGTGTGAAAGACTGTATAGCTATTCTTAAATGGCTGCCTCTGCTTCTCGAGGATGAATTAGAAAAATAATATCGACTAGCAAGTACCCGTGGCAAGCGCTGACTGTGAGTTCGGCCGAGGTTGGAACGCACGGCCCAGCTGGAATTGGTGGACAAGCACAACGGGGTGCGATTGGGAGAATTTGAAAGCAATCAAACAACACTGCTAAAAAAGTAAAATTGCGACCACAACAAATCTCTTTTCGCAAATTAAACCACCCCTTGCATCAGGATAAGGCATCCTCAGTTACCAAGCCAAATTTGGAGGCAAACAAAGCTTCTAAATGTGACTTTATTGGACCCTCTTCTAGTATTATTTTATACGTATGAAAATATTAAGTCATTCATTATTTAAAACAAATGCCCAAATACAAAACGAATTAACTCATAATAGCTCCTTAAATGGAAAAAAGCCTCCGTGCCATAAGCTACCATTCAAACCAATTGAAACACGAGAGGACGAAACCAAACGCATTAACCGTAAAAACCTCAATAAAACAATCTAAAAGCTTTTCTCTTCTTTCAAGTTGAACCTAAGGTGACGATTCTCCATCTTCCGACAGAACAAATAC
>NMRB01000720.1:0-13629 GCA_002633025.1 Notospermus geniculatus
GATTCCGATTTTATATCTGGTAGTAGACCTAGGCCTAACGAATCTAGATACATTTTCAAGATGCATCAGAACGTACCCCAACGATTCCGATGTGGCAGTTCTATTTTCCGCCAGCGAGATAGGCGAGGTGGCGCCATCCTAGCACGTCGATGAAACTTCACATCAGGACATTCAACTGAAAGTTCCCTGTCATGAGGCACCAAAAAAGAATTTGACGTGCGGGACGAACGTCGGGATGGATTTGCTAGCCGGTGTAACGGTACAGAGTGTCCCCCTGTAAGTGTCCACTTCTATTGTTGAATGACGGAATAAGCGGCATGACTATAGAAAACCAATCTCCAGAGATTAGGATGTAACAATAGGATCTTTTGTTCCTGGGACAGTTTTTCCTGGGGACATTCTTTCCCTTTACACCTGAATTGGCGTGGCTGGGTAAAGTTAGACAGATAGAATGGAGTGGTGTCGGAGTTGAATTTCTGTCCGACTTTTGACAAGATACTCTTCGAAAATATTTTCGGGAAGAAAATTTCTTTTTTGTCCCCGAGTCCAGCAACCTACTACATGTAGGTCTACTAACAGGCCTAACGAACCTAGACACCTCAAATTCGTATCTGCTGTTCTCAAGCATGTACAGGCCTAACGAACCCAGATACCTTTTCAAATTCGTATCTTCTGTTTTCAAGCCAGATACTTTCCCTATAAAGTCATCACCGTTTGTTTCCTTGTTTGTGCTGCTGCTGTTCGTCAGGCCGACGCCGGTTTTCTCAAGCAAAAATGCTTGAAGCAAGTACGTCAATGATCGCGTTGAATAGAGCGGACAGCGAAGATGACAGTGATGAATATGAAAACAACGAGTTGCTTGAGCTAGTTCGATATAACCGGCCTTCTCTAGAGGAAATCAAGGACATGTTTGCCGAGAACAAAATTCCCAAGAGACGGTGTATCAAGAACTGTCTGCACGATGGAAAGTTGCAGCTGAGCGACGATATGTTGTACATCGGGCGGAAGATACGTAAAGGCCCATACGATTTGGTCGGGTCTGTGTGGGGCAATCCATTTCACGTGGACGATCATCACGATATCGAAGATGTTTGCCGGCGGTACTACGTTCGTTTGAAGTCGAACCCGGTGTTGTTGGACGCTCTGTTCGAATTGACCGGCAAAACGTTAGTGTGCTTTTGTGAAGAAAGTGGTCAGTGTCACGGCGAGATGTTGATCCGTGCGTACAAGAAGTGGATTTTACCTGTTCTGATGGAATACGCATTTCCCTCCGGTGACGGAGATGGGAGAGCGACAGGACTGAGAAAGGACAAGACATCTAACTGAGAGGCACTTTTGCGTATGTTTTTCTGTCTTGTTCATTGCGGGTACACTGTTAGAAATTTTTGTAATATTTTTTACAGAAATTGCCTGCAGTAGAGTTTAAGGAATTTCTGTAAATTTATACATATGGTGTGATTTATATGTTCCTGTATTTAATAGTAGGCCTCAACTGAACTGTCCAGAATGATGCTTTCTGCGAACGTATGAAAATATAATTTGGTCAGCCTCAAATCGAGTCTCTGTTAGCAATTATTTGAGTCTGTAATTTTACAGATCACGCCCTGAAACTCTGTTGCAGGAATTGTCTGTAAAATCCTCTGTTTTTTTCTAACAGTGTAGGCCTATCTAACCTCCCACCAACTGCCCTGACTGCCTTTGTCCAGACAGCTTTGTACACATTGAGAAATACACAGTGAGCTATGATATCGTCGTCCTCACTGAGTCTTTGGGACAATCCGATGAAAGAAAACTCGCTGCATGAAAACGAGGGGTAAAATTCCCAACCTCTAGTAAAAAGCCTTTAGAATTCAGTGGGCCGTCACAGAAGGCCGAGCTCTGAAAGGTTTTCCTGCCAATTGAAAAATTTACTGCGAAGACACCACAAAAATAAATGGAAATATCGGTCAATTCTCTCCTCAGGACAGGGGTTTTCCAACAATATCGGCCTGCCAAAAAAATGTCTTCAAAAGTATTTCAATAGCACAGATAAACCAATCGACAATATTTTGAGACATTTTCTGCATGATCATGTAGCCGAAGCATGTAAGTTTTCTCCGCAATGCTCAGTTTTAGATACGTTTTCAAATTTGTATCTGCTGCTAAAAATTTTCATTTTTCACTTCAGTTACGAATCCTGATTTTTCACTTTTTGCTCAATACAACGATGTACATTCGTAACCAAAGCCATTCGTAACGAAACCGGGCGGGAAGAACACTACGAATATTCATATTTACCTCTTGGGAGACGAATACAGTTTCCAAAGACCTCAACGAGGTGAAACGAAGATGGACTTCCAAGAACAGTGTTTCCTTTCTGAACAGCCACCGCCACCGCCACCGCCACCGCCACCGCCACCACCACCACCACCACAACAACAACAAGAAGAACAACAACAATCGCCTCCTGGATCATCGACACCACAATTACATGTACCTGGTGAAAATACCCCGATAAATCAACAAAAAGGAAAGATCAGATTGACCATGCAGAAGTTCATTGTGTACAACGTACCAAACCATGTGACGCCCCGTGATCTTCGGAATAACGTCTCGTCGTTCTTGTCTTCTGACGTCGGTGAAGTGGTGGATTCCGTGCAAATACGGGAATTTCTCGATGGCAGGTGTGTTGCTTTTGTCATCGTTGGCTTCCGGGTGAGACAACACTACGATCAACTGTTGAGTGTTTACAACGGCAAGGTCACCCGAATGAGGTTTGAACAGGCAGACAAAAACTTTCGGATGCGACATGAGGTTTCCGGACAATTTGTCAAACGACGGTTGAATAGATATTTCAGTCACAGGTACAGGGGTCGATGTATGAGAAAATGATTCGAGGTATTTTCATGATGATAGTTTCGACTTTTCAATTCCTCACTTTCGACACATCCGTATGTAAAAATCTTGTCATTCTTGTCTAAAAAATAAAATGGCCGCCAATCATCTGTCAGCACTCTATGCAATAGTGTCAGTGGCAAATATGTGCAAGTTGGAATGTTTGTTCATGATGATAGCTTCGACTTTTCACTCCCTCTTTTTTTGACACATCCATGTGTAAAAATCTTGTAATTCTTATTCACAAAAAATAAATAAATTGCCGCCAATCATCTGTCAAGTTCTACTTCACTTGAAGACAACATGGATGGCACGTCAGGTGTTTGTTTTTGTCACGCTTGGAACCGGCGCCAAGGCGAACTGCCGGTTAACCAAAATGAGACATTGGGTTCACATAAAGTAAACCCATATTTGCCCTGGCGGGGAGTCGAACCCCGACCAAGCATGACATTTATAATTCGGAAAAGGTTGAAGTAGACGGAACCAAAGACTCAAACCCGTCTGTCTTCTCTATGATATGTACTTTTTTTCAAATTTGCAGTGGAGTAACTCAACGTTACTGTACGGGAAGATACAAATCTCAATTGGTATCTGGAGATGATCCCCCCCCCACACACACGGGAGGACAGAATCGTAACCGTACAAAAGTCGGACACTTATTCCAGAATGTTCACCGGCGGTGCCAGGACCAGTCGCCTTTCGGTGGAAAGTGAAAAAACATACTGGCACAAGTTGTTGAATCCGGCACCAAATGTCCAAGACGACAGCAGCAGGAACATATATCATGCAAACGTATTTCAAGAAGATGCGCTGCCTTACAGAGACAGACGTTGGGGTCGGTTCGCTCATCGTAGTGACAGCAGCTGCTTACCTAAACAGATATTGCAAAAGTGCGTAAAAGAAAACCAACATCTAAAACGAGAATGGCTAGACGGGCTACATTCCGATCAGGAACCATTCACCAATCCATTCGTCTTTGAATGTCGCCGGCTCACAACCGGTAGCACCGTAATCAATGATCATCGATCGTTGTACGTCAATGTACACGGACCGAGAAAGTGCCTCTACCTCAGATTTCGGAAACTCGCAGCCATCGTAGATGCGAAATTGGCCATTATAAGGCCGTACAAAAGAGCCGTCTGCGGTCCCAAGCACGCCGTCAAATTGTACTTTGCCGGCAGCGGACCCAGTCCCTTTCGTTTACTCAAGGTCATTCAGGATGACCGTTTTCTCGCCGAGATCTTCACCCCCGAAGTCCACGACACGGCGATAACCGGATACAACCGATTCATGGTGTCCAAGAATCTCAAGCCGCTGGGGGTATGCAGACGGAAAACAACGAGAGATCAATACGACGAAGTTGTGCATATTGAAGAACACAGGGCATGGGATGATCACGACGAGCAATGGCCAAACGTACCGGCAGAAGAGTCAGGCGACAATGCCATCACCACGCCTTTCTTTTTGGACGGCGACCTACTGACAACACGAGACGACAAAATCAAGTTCTTTGAAACCCACGTTCACTACAAGCAGTTGGAATTCCTGGACTCTAACAGAACTTTACGGACCGGTGATGAGCAATTGGTGCAGCGGCTCCGTTCGGACTTGCGCACTCTGATCAAAACTTTCGTGAGTGATTGCGAATCTGGCCGAAAAGATCTAGGCGATGAAGAGGTATTTTACGACGATGACACGGAAATAATTCCAGAACACTGGCAAGACTTGACCGACGAGGAGACCGACGCAAGGGTGGAAAAAAAGTACCAAGAAATCGTGGATCAAGAAGCCGAGGGTCTCAGATCGCACATAAAGAAAACTCGCGGCCTCGAAACGGACGCCGAAGTGGAGGAGTACATCCGGTGGCAGCGAGAGGATGAGATTTTCGCAAGCCGGTTAGCCGGACACATAATATCCAAACTGGCGGACGAGAATGGAGTGTGGGACGACCGCCAGAATCACGATCAAACAGAAGAAGACGAAACATTTTCGTGGGAAAAAGACGTCAAGGACGCTTATCTGCACCCTCTCTTCACCAAAATCTTGTCCATGGAGGACGACCAGTGTTGTCACCTGATACACAATATGGCCAGTAGAGCCAATCGGAATGCAGAAATTGACGTGACTTGCTGCGGCGGAATATCGGACGATACCGTTTCGCGGGTGATGATGCGCTTCGTGGAAATGTCCTACGCACTCCGCGTCAAAATGAAACATTTCTGGCTGACGGAAGTGGAACCGGGAGAAGCGGAGGAAGAAAAGACCGCCCGCACTAAGAGGAGAGACGAGGTTGCAACCGCCATAACACAAAATCAGGAGTGCATATGCTTTGACGTGGAGACAAAATTCGTACCGCACGCAGCACCCACGACTCAGTGCGATGAAATCATAAGCGTGTCCGCGGTCAAATTCAATCACGAGAAAGATCCGAAAACGAATCGTTTACGATTTCAAGAATACGTCACATTTTTGGTGGAACCGCCCTGTGGCAAAGACGGCTCGCCGCCTCCACTGTCGGCCACGCGAGGTCGAGACGACCTAGTCACCATATGCAGACACGTGACGGAACACGTACGGGGCAAGACGGACGACCAACGGGGTCAGAGAAGCAATTTCGTGAAGGGATTCGACCTGAACCTGATACCGGGCAAAACGGCGTTTGTGGTGAGATGTGAAACCGAGAAGGAGCTGCTCTCCACATTCCAACAGTACGTCCGCACTGCTCACGTGCTGATGGGCTTCAACTCCAACAGATTCGATTGGCCTGTATTGGAGAATAGATTCAGAGAACTGTGTCCCTACGCGGGTGTGGTGGAACCCAAAGAGTATGTGTTAAAGGTGGCAAACCGTGACAGTAATATTAAGGACGCCATGATGTTCAATGCCGCGTGGACCTTCGGGTTGTCGCATCGACTGGATTCTAGATCTAAAATTGTATACAACGTGACAATGGACGAACAGGCAAAAATCATCAAGCGCCGACAGACGGAGTGGGAAAAACTGGTTCGGAGTGAACAAATCGATTCTGGACGCTTTGTCGACTTCTTTAAAAGAGAAGACACGTTCAGTGGCCGCGGCAATGGGGACAGTAATAGGTCTTCTGGCTCGAGTAAACGAAAGAGAGATAACAAAGACGTCGGCAGACACCGAAAAACCAGGCAACCGGCACTCGAAGACGAGGACGGTAATGGCAGCTGTCACGGTGGTGTGGACGGTCTCGCCTTGGGAGAAGAATATGTCAGAGAGTGTGACCAAGAAATGTGGGGAGACCACAGTGATTGCGCCACAGAGCAGGACGCCCAAGACGGGAAAAATGAAAAGGACGCTCAGATGGGAGACGACGGCGAGGGAGTACAAGGTCTGAACGACATTTTCAGAAGGATAAAATACATCACGCTGAACGACAAGGTGATGGTCGACGTAATGCCCTTGGTGACCAATGCGGCTTCTAAAATGTGCGAACTGAATAGTGCCGCTTTCAAAACCCTAGGTGTACGCAAACTGGAAGACGAACGGGTACACTACATGAATCTGTGCAAAACTTATACGGCTGGAGACACCGATGTAATAGTAGAGTACAACATGCTGGACGTGATTTTACCGGCGATGATGTACATGGAAATAGAATCCATGGGCTTCGTCACGTGCATCAGTAACAAGACCACTCAACTGCCCAGAATCATATACGAAGGCGGTGCGGTGGCTCTAGTCAGTCCGGTATTGGCCAACAATGGCACCTGGTACACCAACACCGTCATGCCAGGCACTCGTGAGAGAATAAGCGAGGAGACAATGATGCAAAGTGATTTCAAGTTTGACCTGTTCAAGCATTTTCAATTCGTGAAGTATCCCGGCGGTGTGAAGGGAGCCGTCAAGGGACCGATCATGGTGCCCAGTCTTGTGGTGGATGCCACCAACATGTACCCTCGCATAGTCATGAAAGAAGACGTGGGCATGACGGGCATGTTGTCGCTGAGGTACGTGATGAGGAGAGGCCTAAAGCGAGGAAAGGACTACACGCTATTCAAATTGACCACCGTATACCCGCGAGACAATCGCATAATTTGCAGAGTATACGCCAAAGCCACGTACGATCTGTTTCACACCATCGAGAGTTTGACCTGTGCCGACATGTTGGGTAAGAGGCTGTACTACAAGAAGCTGATGAGCAACGAGACGGATCCCTACAGGAAGGAATCGTACAACCAACGACAAAAAACGTACAAGCTCATATTGAATGTAGTTTACGGCTACTGCGGCTTGTCTTGGGGTGTGATAGGTGCCTTGATCACAATGTACGGTCGGGGTCAGACCAACAGAATGGCAGAACTGTGGAAAGAGTTCTGGGGCGAGAGGATCTGTAATTCGGACACCGACAGCGACTTCCTACTCGCCTGCTCGGAAGAAGAATTCGCACAAATCAGTCGATACGCCAAAAGGTTGGGTCTCGATCCCAGGTCCAGTTCCAAAGTCATAGTGGACAGAGCCATCGAAATAGTGCAGCAGTTTTTGGACGAGGCCAACAGAGGACAAGAGCCCAGCAAATTCTTGTTCGAAAAGTACTTTTTCAACGGTACTATTTGCCAGGGACCCAAGAATTATTGCGGATCGAAGGTGGAACCGGGAAAGGGTGGAAAGTACGGCCTTGATTTTCACGTGGCCGGCCTTCCGGGTTCCAAAGCGGGGACGACAAAGATAAAGACGAAACTGCAGTATGGCAACATGCACTTGCTTCTGTCCAGGGACGTGGATGGTGCTCTGGCGTTCGGGGAGACCGTTTACGACCTGGCGTTCCGTACCATACTGATAGAAGAGGTCTTGGTGGCCAGAGAACAAGCGATGTGCGACGAAATGGATAGAAAGAAAGCAGCCGGTGACAAGAGAGGAGTCAAAAACAGTCTGAAAGAAATCGACCAGTTCTCGAAGAACAAGGACGTCCACAGGCGGGCCATTGCCGAGAAACTGACGACGTTGGATCCAACGTCGGTGCAAGGAAAAGAAAAAGTCGGAGACATGCAGAAAGGAAACACGACGGCGTGTAAGGCTGCATTACTGGAATGTCGGAAGCAAGACATGCCGATCGACAAGGCCCCGATGTACGTAGTGTTGACTCGGAGTTGCCAAGCTCAGATATCCGGAGTGCAGAAGAGCTTCCTCAACACTATACTGACGAACTGCCCAGTGGACAAACGGCGGCGTAAAATGAAGGCCGACAGGTGCAAGAGAACCGAAAAGTTGACCGCCGCTCACCTCACCAGGTTTGACGAGTCGCTGTTGGCCACCGCCGACAGATACGGTTATGCTTTCAAGCCGTCGCAATATGCCAAGGCCAGGAAAATGTTGGAAAAGATAGATCGACTTGAATCGCAGCGCGACAAGTTATTACAGAATCGGAAAGGTGGAAACTTGGAGGCGAGAGCAAAACAAATCTTACTGGACGAAGAAGTGCGAGACGAAGGCGGAATAAGACAGAAGAACGTACACAAGAGACACAAAACTAAAAGTGAAAAGATCAGAGAAAGACTGAAGCGATGCTTGAAAGACGGCCTGTACAAGAGAGCCGTTGAATACATGGAGAAATTTCAAGAAATGAAAGACAGAATCACCTTGAGAGTGATGACGGACAAAGATTACGCCATATCCACCACTGATCAATTTTTGGAACTGACACAGTACGACGACGGTGTGACGGATGAGAGAATAGACGGTCTCCTGAAGAGATTCGAGAGAAAGAACCGCGGCACTAAACTGGCTTCTTTGGCAAAAAAGTGCGTAAAGTCCTACCGTATCAACGTGGGTGAAGAAAAAAGGTGTCGCACTTTTGACCTGTGGTCAATTTACCAGAAGAGGAACGCTGCTGCCGACGACTTCAGGTGGTACGTAATATGTCCAAAAATCTCCAGGTTATGTACCGTCATAGATGACGGAGGGGAAGGAGTGGGCCGACTTGTGATTGGAAAAATCATGAAAAAGTACGGTGGCTTTGAAATGACACCGGAACACAACTCTTGGTGCAACAAGCGACTGTTGCTGAACAAGAAAAATACTCTAGACTATTACGTGATCGACATGCACAAGTACAGAGTCCAGACCAGAAGCACACCGTTCATATCCGACACGGTGAACGACGACAGTGAATTGGTCAACAGCGATTCTTTCTTGCCCAATAGAAAAAACGCTCTGTCATTCGACTGCCGTGGGGAGCAACTGGCAAATATAGTCGCCAAATATTCGAAAGACGCCGAAAATTTGCCAAAGCATGTACACAGAGTGATAAGATTCCAGCCAAAGATCGGAACCAATGCGGTGGCGGTGTCCAGCACGACCGTCGACGTGAAGAGCAAAGATCGAGGTGCCAGGATACACTTTGAGGAAGCATCAAAAATCCTTACCGGTTGCCGTGTGTTACGGGACGACGACAGAGAGGAGACCGTCTGGACCTGGGATCACAAGTCAGGTGCGTGCTTGTTTCTCAGTGAACTGGCCGAGATATTGGAAAGGATAGAACGCGGTGCGGGAGGTGTCTCTGATCACAGGCTAGAAATGTGCTTTTTCCAGGACGTCATGGAAGCTACAGTGACCAAGAGAAAGGTCGCGGAAGACGGCGATCATTCGAGTGTCAAGTACGAGATACCCATCACACACGTAAATGGCGGCAGACGGGACGTGAATGCCCTCGGACCTCTGAGCGGGCCGCTGAACGATACAGAGTACAGCCTTCAACTGGCAAAAAAGAATGTCGTGTCATCATCTGAACCATTGGTAATGGATGATCGGATCACTCAATCTCATTCTGTGAGAGCCGGGACTAGCGCGGAGTGTCCGATGGACGTGGACCTGTTCGGGGATGATGAATTCGTGAATGATGCAACATTCAACCTTCCGACAGTAGAGAACAGGAAAAATCTCGTACAAACCAAATTGAGTTTCGTGCCTCACAAGAGGGAGGTGAAAATGTGATGTTAGTGGCATCGCAGTGGTCGTGAGTCGAGCAGTTTACATCATGCTGCAATTCAAAGATGAGGCTCATCCAGAGCATGTGCTGTGTTCAATACTTGGCTTGCGAGCCAGCTGTGTTGATAGGCTGTGCGATATGCCAGAAGATGGCAGAAACCATCAGACTGATGAATATTGGCTTTTGGAACAGTTACAGAACAACTGGGTTTATAAAGTCAGTGAATGCGAAGAACATCTGAGTACTTACCAGGAGTTGGTCATGTTGGGATTCACCCAAAGTCGCGCTAAACATCTGGCAGACCGTCTGGACGAGGACCCCATAGCCAGGGATCACCAGACAACAATTTACTGGGTAGAACAGTACATCCAGAATGCTTTCAGGTACAACATTCTGCTCAATGGCGCTCCCAGATACCCATATTCTGGTGACGTTGGCGTGTGGTCAAAGCAAGAAATCGGCACATGTGACCGGATTTGGACTAGAGAAGGTGAAGAAATGGATGATTTTCCGTCCAAGCTACCGGTCCGCTACATCAATCTCGTTGATCAGAACGATACAAGTTACACGACTCGTGGAGATGGTGGAGTGCAGTCAGTGTACCCTCCAAAGTCGGATGGGGACAGTGCTATTTTCTTCCACGCCACTGATCATGCCAGTGCTGTGTCTATCGTCGAGAAAGGAATCAAATTGGGCTATGGGAGAGTTCACCAGCAGGATTTTTCCAATGGTTGTGGATTCTATCTGAATTGTGACTTTCGCAAAGCCTTGAACTTCTGTCGAAGCGTAAAGCGCTGCGGAGCACCAGCAGCAATAATTGTATTCAAAGTGCCAAAGAATGTGATGGGTGGTGGATTCACTGAACTTGACCTCGGGTCTACCCTGTTCCAGGAGAATTGGGGTGACATCATTTGCCACTTCAGGACAGATGGACGTCAGAAATGGACGAAACGCACTAAAAAAATGTGCTCCGAAGCTGATTTCATTCGGGGTCCGATCAGCTGCTACATTCCAAAAGATGTCGCAAGTCCCAAACGCCTGGGGAGCAAAGCATTTGCTCCTAACGGTTTTAGCGCAGTCCGCAGTGACCATTTTCAGGTCTGTATCAAAAATGAACAGATGGCTGAGGCATTTGGTGACATCCGAAATGTTGATGGTGTCTTGTTTTATGAGTGATGTACTTTTCAAGATGTACAGTTTTTGAAATTCGTATGGAAAACTCCAGTATTCTCTGTATTGTGTAAAAATATTATATCAGTGTAATTGTTGCCTATATTGAAGTGAGGGTGAATCACATTTTCTGTACTCTGACATATCGATTCCTTGTATGTCTTATCCCTGCCGCCTATTGAACAAAAGTTATCTGGTGCTCCCTATTGTGTTATACGGTCGTTTGCATTTCTCTTGACCACCGCCGTGGCGTGGTGGTCTTTTTTCAAAAGCAGGAATCTCTAGTTTTTTGGCCATGCAGTTCAGCTTCAACATGATTCAATTGCCCGTTGAAAGCCAAATTGTGCAAGAAAACTCTCAGAATTCACCACTTCGTGGTTTACGAAGAGCTATCTGCGCAATAACCATTCGGATTGATATTGCCGAAGTCCTGGTCAGGAATTTCATTCAAACAAATAATATGACCCGCGTGGTGCAGTGAAACACCATTTCTGAACGTTTTGATCACCCCCCCCCCCCAACAAAAATAATGAGGACGACTCAAAAAACTGTTGCTCTAAGTGGAAGCAACATTCCTATATGTACGCGAATAAGTATAAAGTATCCTTGCAGGAAATTGCAGGAAATGCAGTATATTTCCTACTTGTGTAGAAAAATGTCACGGTGTCTAAAATGCTTTTGCATGGTGAAAATGCTCTGTCGGGATTTGTTTTTGGTAGACTGGATCCAGTTCTCTCTCTGGGACGAACGCAAAAATATTGGCAACATGTGTCCCAACATGCGTCCCAACATGTGTCTTGAAATGTTGACAGTGTACATACACCTTACGGGCTATCAGAGTTTCGTGACGGCCCGCCCTGGTCTTTAGTCCAGGTGGTGAATGGCGGTCGTTGGTTGTTCTCGAAATGTCTTGGTCCGCGTACGTGACGAAAGTTTTCAAAACTACTACTTTCAGGTTGCAGACATTTGATCTTTTGAGAAGGGGGACTTCCGAGATGGTAAATCCAGCACGTCACTTGAGCGGGGCCCAGGAGAAGAAACGGCCCTTCAGACGACCGGCGTACAAACACAGGAGCCTCGACGTCAAGGCGGTCGGTCACTCCTGATTATATTTGTGACTGCAGATGTAAACTTTCTTTCGGGCGTTTCATGTGTGACAAATCGTATTGGTAACCCGTAGTGCAGAACTCTTACAAAAACTATATTCATATGAATACAGGATCGGTGTAGTAGAATTTCGTGTACCACGATATGAGATGTCTCCTCCAACAAAAGATCCTAGTGACGGAATAAACGGCAGCTACAGTGGCCGGACACTTACATGTAACAGACAGGAACACTTCTGTCAGAGGACATCTGGTATCGGGAACATTAGATTTCATTACATCTGTAAAATTCAAAGAGTCCAAACGACTTTCACTGAATTCCGCCATGGTCCCCAGCAGGATAAACATGATAGGCGCACCTTTCTTTCTTCTGGCGGACGGTCGAAAATTTGCCGAGTGGTACTATTTATCCATTACGTACATTACATTAGAACTTCCTGCTCACAGTCCGCAATGGGACATCCTTGATAAAAATGATTCGATAGACAATGGGGAGTTTGAGATTGGCGACTTGTCACTTATCCTTCTTGTATACACACATACGGATAGATTTCTGTACAACGAGGACAAATTGTATGTGCATTTCGATCCGTATACGTATATAAGAGTCCGTGGTAAGTCGCTGATCTGAAACTCCCTATTGTCCTATCGAGTCATTTTCATCAATTTTGTCCATTATTGCTGGCTGCAATTCTTTCTCGTAGTGTTGTGCTATTGTCTTATTCCCGAGACAATTCAGAGGTAACCATGGCCAATTTCTCCATTTCAAATTGGGCAGAACTAAGCCAGCGATGTATTAACACTAAAATGGCGGCGGCGGTCGTCGTCATCATATCATCATCATCATCATATCATCATACTTTCCCATTGTGAGGTTTGTGACCATGAAGTTTTCAAACTGGCAGAATCAAGGCGGCGAGCTAATATTAGCCGTGTAAGTGCGCATGTCTGCACTCGTGGCCGAAGTGTTCGATAGACAATGGAGTTTGATATGATGATTACGCAGATTTCTTTACAACGATGACAAATTTTATGTGCATTTCGATCCGTATACGTCTAAAGATCCTTGGCAAGTCGCTGATGTGAAACTCCCTATTGTCTATCGAATCGTCATTTCCGTCAAGTCGGACTTGGAAAAAGACGCACATTATCCTATTGTCTCATCCCCCCCGAGACAATTCAGAGGTATGTCGTCGTCGTCGTCGTCGTCATCATCATCATACTTTTTCATTTCACAAACCTCAAAATTGAAGTCGCCAAAACGGGCAGAACAAGGCGGCGAGGTAATGTTAGCCGTGTACACTCGTATTTATAAACAGTACAGATGAATTTGTTTAGGACATGTATACATATTATGAAAACCGATTGTTTTTTTTTCAAACCAACCGGCAGAGAACCTATGTTGTTTTGAAACTGGCACAACCAAGGCGGCAATGTGAAGATGCGTGTACGTGTAAAATTCGTAAGAAATAAAAATTCTTTTCGAAAATTTGTTTTCCTGGTGTTTGTCAATTCTCCTGGCAA
>NMRB01000720.1:46005-56235 GCA_002633025.1 Notospermus geniculatus
TGTTTCATGTTGCTCAGTTGACAGTATGGCAAGTTATCTGAAAATATCAAATTCGTGATATCGATATCACCATGACCCCAACATCTCACATCAAAAGTAACCAGCCCATTCAATTCCTAAGGTACGAAAACCTAAGGGTAGAACTTATTTCCATTGCTGTAGGTGTTGAAGGAGCCGAGTTATGCCATCAGATAAAAGCGTGACAGACAAAATAAGTCCGATATGTTGATTACATCATGATGGAGGCATCTGAGATTGAAAATTATTGGCTCATTGGATTGCCCAGGTTCACAAACTTAGGGGTAGGATTTGTTTCCAATGCTGTAGCTGTTCAAGGAGATGAGATATGAAGGTGTGACAGACCGGACACACAGACACACACACACACACAGACACCATGACCAAAAACAATATGGTTCCCGATCTGATTGATCGGGAACCATAATAAGGTATGCTAAACAGATGCGCCGCCATTCATACTTAGGCCAAATAAAAAAAAAAGAAATTGCTGATCATCCCCACCCAACCCTTGAAAGTGTCAATATCCATGAAATTTTTTGTAGTACCGGTATATTGTTGTTGCATTGCCTACCCTGAATTTGGAAAAACCTCTGATTTTTTCCATTTTTTTTTGATGTGTTATTTTCAACCAAAATCTACCGGTACTAAAAAAACACCTCCCCGACCCAACTCTTTGGGTCAAAAAGGATGATCACCAATTTTTTTTACTTGGCCTTACTATAGAGTGGAAAATGGAACACTGAATTATGCCATTTCGATTGACTTGTCTTCAAACAGTACATCACCAACGTTTCAATGTCTGATCAAAATTTCCAATAACCTTTGTCCTTGGATTGTATTGTTGCCCTGCATTTTCTTACAGTGACCATTTCTTTGATACCAAAGAAAGGAAGAGGACGAAAGGTCGCACTGTACGAGGTGATGTAGCAAATCCAGATGCCCCAAGTCGTGGAGTGCATGGTGTTCGACAACACCACCACCGAGATGAGAGCAAGATCCTGCCCACAACAAGTCTTGGAATTTCTCTTGTGGACATTTAGACATGTTAGAAATGGCTGCCATTGTCAAGGTGGCAGTACAGTTAGGACTTTGGAAGGTGCTGCCAAAACCGCCAAAATACGACGTGTAGGATGGGACAACCGGTTACAGGACATTTCGTCTCCGTAATTTCTGTCCCCGGATATTTCCTTCCGTACTTTTTGTTCTCGGATTTTTAGTGAATATTGAGGGGACAAAAAAAATGTGGTGCAAAAGCCCTGGGGGACCGGGAGGAAAAATATGCAGACGAAATAACACAGTGGAAGGAAAGTCCAGTGACGACATGTCCTAGAACCGGGACCAGTCGGTGGAACACTGCTGTTTGTTAACAAAAAAAACATGACAAAGTACATAGAACAGTAATTATATTTTCAGAGAAACTATAGTATTATGGCAGTAATAATATTTTCATAGAAAATATTTTTGTTTTAAAATTACTTAAAATATATTAACTTTACTTTTATAAACAACATGTTCAAATTATTCATTTCAGTAACCACCACAATGTACGGTGCCTTAAATACATGTACGGGGTGCTGTAAACCAATGATATATAAATTTGACAGATTTCAGAACGAGAATACCCCACCCAAACTACTGATGGGCCTTTTTCTCATGACGAGCAAGGGAAGCTGCATGCTTGTATATTTTGCCGCATGTTGGACACTGGTGGGATGGCTGTTCAGAATTATGCGACAACTCGTGGCGCTTCAAGTAACGTTTGTCCCTGAAAGATTTGGCACATTTGCTGCAGGTAGACCTTTCCCCTGAACAACCTTTGAAGTGCCGAGCGAGGTCACACTTTGCTGCGAAGAACTTGGAACAGATTGAACACGAGTGGGGTTTGATCTTGTCATGCCGGTTCATGTGGTCTTCCAATGCAGTTTTGGCAGAGAATCCTTTCCCACACTTATCACATTTGAACCTGGAAAGATACAATGAAGATCAGCAGGCTAAAACTTAATTTAAATGAGTACTAATGGCTAGAAGGTGCTCTAATCCATAGGGGCGGCAGTTGCACTGCTAGATTGGCTTGCTAATGCTCCGCATGCAATACTTCTGCCTCATGGGAATGGGCTGTAGGACAGTGGCAATGTATGCCTTCTACAGACGTATGTACCGAAAATTGCGGACCATGTGACGTCACTGACACCGTGTAAACATGGTCTGCAATTTATGGTACATGACATAGTAAGAACTTACTTGTAATTGCCACTATGCACAGACATATGGCGCAACAGGGCGAATTTCTGAGGATAATGTTTCCCACACTCGTCGCAAATGTGCTGAACACCATGATGCTTGTTTTGTTTATGTCTCTTGAGTTCGTATTTGTCCGTGTATGAATTCTCACACAAATCACATTTAATCTTCCTGGCCGATTCGTGTACCCGCAAGTGACGTTTTAAATTGTCCTTTCGTTTAAATGTCTTTTGGCACACTTCACAGGAATGAAAAAGTTCCATGCCACCCTCTGCCTCCAAGTCTCCACCACCATCATCCAACTGCTCATCATGCTCATCTTGCGATCGGAGGAACTCTTCAGGACCATCTGGCTCTGCGTCCGTGGAGCTGGAGGACATCTGCACCATATCCACCGATATGTGCAGTGGCGAAAATCCGGATAATTGCGATGAATCCAGGCTACATTCCAGTTCGCACGGGCCACTACTTGTACTTGGCTGCTGTCCATCATCAATGACACCACTGGCATGACTGGGACTGATACTGATACCAATGGATTCCAGCAGACTGAAAGTAAAATCATTTGGAACCAGCTGTCAAAAGTTTGGCTTGACTAAACAATTAATAAAAAATAGGCCTAGGACTAGCCTAAATAAAACATGAGCACAGCCACAGGTCCAAAGATCCAAGACCCCACAATTCAAGATAGGCCTAAACATGATTGATATTGATAACCTTCCTTGCGAAAATTACGGCCGATCCTGTTGTGTTGAATTGAAGCCAAGGGCGAAGGGGAAGAAAATAGTAAAAAAAATAGTAGGCCTAGGCCTAAAATGTAATAAATAGGCTTATTAGGCCTATACGTTTTGACATAGGCCTAGGCATAGGCCTAGGTATTAAATGAATGGAACACATGCATTAGGCTAGGCTACATGCAAGCACACACTCGGCACAATGGCACTGCACCCTCGGCACACAGCGCCACCGACCCCCAAACTGTCGATTACCCATATAAAACCAGCGTAACGTGGGATTAAACATTCATCAATTTGTTGATTCTTCAATAAATGTTATCCAGAGCACTGCAGAGTTAAATTTGGGGCTTCTGGGGCCTGTAAAAGACTATATTTCGATGGATTTTGACTGCTTGTTGTGCCAAATGTTCGCGTGTTGACAGTAAATTTCAAAGTTTTTCGCTTAGCCTGCACGCTAGAATAAAGCTATCAACTTGCCACCACTCACGAATGATCAGTAACATCTCTATATCCGACTGCGCCATTGTATAAAAAAGAACTCACCTGCAGGTATTTGGAGAATCGTGAGCTTTTTTATGAACGATCGGGTCGTCTGCATCACTGTCCGCCATGTTTTACACGGATGCATGGAAAAACTGAACTCGGCACTTGCGGTTGCCACCTGGAAACCTCGTAACAATGGCTATCGATTCCCCGAGGTGACATTTCCAATTTCTCAAACATTCATCAGATTAACATTGAAAACCTGCAACACTCAGAGATGTTACACCAAAATTAACACTGAAATCGTGCAACTCAGAGATGTTACACCAGAATTAACACTGAAATCATGAAACACCCAGAGATGTTACACCAGTATTTAAAAAATGTGCAACACCCAGAGGTGTTACAGTGTCTTTGATCCCAGTACATGTAGGCCTACTCGATACGACAATACCACACTGGTAGGCTACTGCCGGTAGGCCAAGCATGCCTACCCCTGGTAGTTAGGCCCTTCCTTGACCAGCTAACCCACAGGTTCTTGTGGTTAGGCCTAGCCTATACTGGGGGACACAGCGGTCCTTACACTCTTCACTGAGAATACATTCTCTACAGCATACAACATAGGCCTATAGGCTACAAGGCTTGTAATGTAAAGGGGTTGGCCCACAACAACGAAGAAGGTCAACAACAGCTTCTTGTGGTTAGATACTACCCTACTAGGGGACCGCAGGTCCCTACACACTTCACAGTCACACAGGGTCGTATTCATAAAGCGGTTCTATCGTTAGAACCGTCTTAGGCCGGTTCCATGTGTAGTGGTGAAGTACACTTGGAACCAGCCTAAGACGGTTCTAATGATAGAACCGCTTTATGAATACGACCCATAGAGAATACATTCTCAGTGAACATGTCAAGGTGTCATCAAGGTGTTCCTGTGCCTTCAATGTGAACAGCCTCGTCTATAAAGAATAAAACTCAATCCGACAGGCACATTACTCAGCGAGAATGTTTTGACCTTGAAAGGGGATGGAGGAAGAAAGCTCCCATGTCCAAAGTGTGCATATTTCTGAAAGTATTGGAAATGAAAGAAATGAAATTCGCAGTGGTGATACTTGAATCTGAAAGATTAATAATCACCATGAAGAGAAGTAGTAATGTTATGTAACAGTGGCTAAGACAATGCATTTTGATACTTGACAATAAATCCTATTGTACTGTTGAAACAATGGTAACTGATTAGGCCTATTCTATCAAGAATAATGCCCACCACATTCACGAACAAGAGAAGAACATCGGAGCGATGTCAATGGTTTCCGATGAGAAGTTTACTACTTGATAGAGCTAGTTAACTGTGACCTTGACCTCCGACCTTGAGAAGTATTGCGTAATTGGAACAGGATCCCTGAAGCCTGTCGGGGATGGTTAATTCAGGCTTCTAATTCGTTTTCTCCTGAAATTCCGAGATTTGCGCTTTAGAACTGTTTGACCTTGACCTCTGACCTTCAAGGTCATTGCGTAATCTGAACGCTCATCCTTGATAACCTAGGTATGGGTGAAGGTTTTAGGCTTCCATCACGAGATTCTGACTTATGTCATGTTATCAAATTTGAATATCAAATCTCACCATGATATCAGCAAATATCATGCGACCGAGCAGGTGCAAACAGAAAATTTCAGTTGCAATAACATCCGTGGATGAGCTATGATGTTGTGATACCAGTTTCAAGTTGCTTACTGTGGCAGATTTCCCGATATGTCAAAATATCAAATTTGATATATCAATATCATTATGATACTGACACTGGACAATAAATTCGTTGATGCCAGTATCTTGCCAAGGGTCATAAACATAGGGAAGGAACTAATTGTTACTAGTGCTCTAGCTGGCCTCGGAGACAAGTTATTCAAGAAACAAAAGTGTGACAGACAAAATCTCAACTTTTGATATATCAATTTCACCATGAACCAGGTATCGGAGACCGGAAATTTTCATTCCATCTTGTGGTTCAGGTCATGTTACTTGGGGTAGGTCACATCAGGTCTGTACCTCTTGCAGGAACAAAGTTACATGTGTTACAGACAGACAGACACACAGACGGACGGACGGACGGACGGACGGACAGACAGACAGACAGACAGACAGACAGACACCATGACCAAACACAATATGGTTTCCGATATTGAGATCGGAAACCATAAAAATGAGATAATTACTTGACAATTAGACTGGGGCCGTATGCATAAAACATCTTAAGTGCAAAATTTCCCTTAAATCTAAGAATTTCTCTTTAGTTTTGTCCTAAGAATTACCCTTTTCTTATGTGGTATGCATAAACAGTCTGAAGGTAAGGAAATCCCCTCAAATCACTCCTTATCTTAAGGTACACCCTTAGTCAANATAGAATTATGCCTTACACCGGGCCTTACACATCTCTACGAACCGATTTTGCTGCTTAGTTTGACAAAATTTTTGGCATCTTTTCAATGCAGCAGACGCCATGGCAATCTCGTTCCTACATCACACAGTGTCACATGCTCTCAGTGCATTCTACGTGCATTGTATGAACCTAAATTCATACTGAAGTGAGACTGCTTCTGCGTAGCATTATCTCAGTTGAAGCGAGGAGGCTTCGTAGATCGTGGAGACCAGCAAAAAATTACAATAAACAAACAGCAACAGGAAAAGCTATTTAGACATACTCACACTTAGGAACCGTAATAGGCCGAAATATAATGCTCCAAGTATGGATGATGACCTATTGTACCAAAAACTATATCGGCACTGTATGAATACAGGCACAAAATTTCCATGGAAAAAACAGCCTCGGCTGCAAATTGCCTATGATATGCCTATGTACAGCACACTCAGTGCATGGCCAAAACAAGGTGGGGAGGATCGAATCTGCACAACTGAAACAAGCAGCCGATGACTCTAATTGTTCATAAAAAACAACAACCCTGAAGTTTGGCTGAGAAAAATTGTAAAGCATACAGAGAACGGTAAAAAAGGCTTGCATTGCAACACAAATTCTGCGCCAGGACTGCTGCAGATCGGAAATAATAGGTATTTTGCACGCTCTACTTTCATGCCTGCTCCCAAACAGCCCCGGGTATTGTATAAGCTACGCTGTTCCAGCGTAGCTAAAAACTGGATAATCTTACACAAAAAGGATCAAATTGGAAATTAGTACAAGTTACTGGCCTTGATTTATATACAGTTGAATATCATCCTTTTTCAGGCAGCAGTTATATTGAATTACCAAAACAAATTCAAAACAAAAAAGCTGTGATCAATGTGAAAAATGATGATCAAAAATGCTTCAAATATTCAATTGAGGCAGCTTTGTTAAAAATTGAATCTCATCCTGAACGAGTATCAAATTATAATAAACCTGAATTTGATCATATGTTTGATGGGCTAAAATACCCAGTTAACATTGACGATATTTACAATATTTTCGAAAAGAAAAATCCTGAAATTGGGATAAATGTATTTTCATTCATTAAAACTGGAAACCAAAAGAAGAAACAATTTTATTATGAAATTGTTCCTAGACAAACTTCAGATAAAATTTTACCTGAAGAAAATTACATCAATTTATTATATTTTAAAGCAGAAGAAACTGAAGTTAACGAAAAGGAAAAAATTCAAGATGTAAAAGATGATGTTAATTATCATTATGCTTGGATTAAAAATTTTTCGCGGCTTGTTTCAGCAGAAAAATCTAAACATAATGGATCAATCAAAATATGCTTTAGATGCATGAAAGTAATTTCTACCTCGAATAGTAAACTTCGCGATGTAAGATTCGAAAAACATCTAGAAAACTGTAAAAAACATGAAATTTCAAAAATTTGTATGCCAACTGAAGAAACAGATATATTGAAATTTAATAAATATGATGCGATGGGAAAACATCCCATTCTTATTACAGCAGATTTCGAATCTTATTTACATTCCATAAAAAACAAGAGCACTGCAAAGCAGTACATATGCCCCGACTTGAAGCACTTGGAGAAATATCAGGGTGTTATATGACCATGAACTGTGTAGGCCCCTATGTATCTATTGAATGATGTCATAGCAGTTTAACTCCAGTGGTGATGATCCCACGACTATCGGTAGTTGCATTATTGGTGAAGTAAAGAAGGAATTGTACAAGAATTGGTGAAATCGAATATGTTTTATTCTATAAACAATTATATTATAATAAACAAGCACAGCATTGAACGTTCCCCGTCGCTCCCTGTGCAAGTCCGACGGTCATGTATTTTGAAGATTCTGTTCAGTATTAACGGCACAATTACAGTTTATGTGATTCGGCTTTTTGGCCCCCTGGTGGCAAAGTGGATAATCAGATTTGGCCGATTCTTTCACGCGACACACCTTTGGCCCATGGTACATCCCCCACCAAATATCAACCCAAAATTTTCAGTCGTTCAGAAGTTACAGAGAGGAAGGGAACTTATGTGGTTAAAGCGCCCCTACAGGGCTAAAAAATGAATTAAATTGAAAACCTGCAGAGTATATTATGTACCCTTGCTAGATGAGCCTACCATAAAAAATTTGTGAAATTCCGTTCAGTATTAAAGTATTCAGTATTCCGTTCAGTTTTTGTGTTTTGGCTTTCGGCCCCCTGGTGGCAAAGTGGAGAATCGGATTTGGCCGATTCTTTCACACGACACACCGCTGGCTCATTGTACATCCCCCACCAAATATCAACCCAAAATTTTCAGTCGTTCCGAAATTACAGAGTGGAACGGCACTTATGTGGTTTTTACAAAGCGCCCCCTACAGGGCTGAAAAATGAATTAAATTGAAAACCCATACGATGTTATGTACCCTTGCTTGATGAGCGTACCATAAAAATTTCGTGAAATTCCATCCAGTAAAAAGGCGTAATTGCAGTTTTTGTGCTTTGGCTTTCGGCCCCCTGGTGGCAAAGTGGAGAATGGGATTTGGCCGATTCTTTCATGCGACACACCTTTGGCCCATGATACAACATGTACATCCCTTCACCAAATATAAATCCAAAATCTTCAGTCGTTCTTAAGTTATAGAGCGGAAGGGACTAGTAGCGGCGAGCACCAAGTGGCATAGGCGGACAGACGGCCGGTATTTTCAAGTCCCCTGCCGAAGGCTCCGGGGGACAAATATGCAGTGACTGTTGAAGACGTTGTGTCTACATGTAACTCACAAATGACTCTCTAGCATCCCCCTAAGGTATGATACCAGTCCAATTGCAAGAAAATTCGAAATTAAAATGCACACAAACAAGTATTTCCTCTTGCATTACATATTTTGCCCAATGGATATGGCAGGCAGGGAAATAACCTAGGGCCTAGGCCTATCATGTCTAAGCCAATCATGATCTGATGATATGAAAAATTTTGGGCCGTATTCAAAAAGTGTGTTTAAAACTCAGACGCTTGTAACTCCGTCAAATGCATGGTGGAAGTGCGTGCATTTAGAGAAGTTACACGCGTCTAAGTCTTAATCGCTCGATGATCACCCTTTTTGAATACGGCCCTTGCCTTACCTCGACCTCTTCTATTCTGGCGACTGACCATCCTCCCACAGCTGTGGGAGGATGGCGACTGACACTGGATGGATGGAGCAGAAATACAAACTGCAAGTGAAACAGATTGATTCCACTTAGGCCCTAATGACAATAGGGCCTGCCTATGTGATGCCCTGGCCTATAGATCTAGCTACAGTATCGGCACACTGAAATGGAAAGCTGGCCAGGCTATGAATCAAGATGGCCATCCTCCTCCCATGCATTGGCCAATACATGCAGACTCTCATGCATGAAGGCATGTCAACATCACGACGTTGTGCAGTCATGTCATGTCATGGCCATGGGGATGGGATTGCCAACACAGTCATAGGCCTTGATCTGTGGCCAAACATCGTAGAAATCTCGTAAATAAACCATCACAGGACTAATCAACTACATTTTGATACTTACCAGCAGTAACCCACAAAATTTCAGCAATAAATCAGCCCGAAACGACACATGTCATCACACTCGGCCAATTCACCACGTGTGTTTGTTTATGTTCGTCAGCAGGAAGCAGCTTCACTGCATGCACTGTATCAATCCACCGTACCAAAATAACTGAACGGAATTCGTTAAAATAAACAACCTTACAACTCTGTATGTTTTTTTTATTAAATGTGAATGCATTTTCTCCAAATTGAATCAATTAGAAGGTTAGCGGCGGGGAATAGGCCGTCAATCCAGGCACTACATCGCCACGGAAGCAATCATGACAATCGGTGAATTGCCCACACACTCCAGGCATACAGACTTTGCTATGCATATAGACTACGTAGCGTATGCGCAGTGGGTGACTGCGCAGGAGTCACACTCCAGACCAACATGGATGACCAATCTCGCCGATTATTTTGAGGCTACCGCATCACCCAAACCAGTAGTCCAGCATCGATCTCAGCCAAAATTTGGCCAAACAATCGGCATTAAACGATTCTTAGTTATGTTTACTGAACGGAGTTTTTCATTTGAAGACACTGCCATGCTGATCAGACTGAAATAGCAGCAAAATTTGTCGGCAAGTCGCATATTTTTGCATGCAGATCAGCATCCAGGTGCCATATTGTAATGTGTTGTTCCATACATGTGTGTACGGCCAAAGCTACCTGGGCACGAGTGCGTCGCACGACAAACTGACGGAATGGGCTAAAACATAATGCCCCTCTCTTTAGAGAGTCGGGGCATAAAAA
>NMRB01000720.1:96113-119659 GCA_002633025.1 Notospermus geniculatus
GACCCTGACCACACATTGAACACGTGAATAACTTTCTTGGCACAGATACTGAAAGCCTCCTGAAAAAATTTATCGAAAGTCCACATTTTCTGCGGTTGGCACTCCAGTAACCCAGCCAGGAGGGGCGTGATCTGTGTCTTCAAACCGCTGGAAAAGAATAGTCAGGAAATTAGCAAATTCACGTCTGCACTATTGCAAATGCCAGGAGGACACCTCTATTAAGAATTACATGTAGAACACTAAAATTAAGACCCTAACAGGTAATTTCCACCCATTTTGACCTCTATAGGCAGAACACCCTTCTATTAAGGACAGCATTCGTCCGTCCATCCCAAAAGTGTCCTCAATGGGGAGGTTCCACTATATTTCCAGTCACTGAAATGAGTACAATGTACTTACTTTGAAATCAAGCAGTGTCCTGGTAGAGTTTTACTCCAGTGTATCTCTCCACCTTCGCAGTATTGAACGCCTGATATCACACCTGATTGCTTCCTGGTTGTGATCAGATGCCTAGCGGAAGAGAAGGATGGCAATCGTTTGTCAGACACTACATCGGGGACTGAGTCACCTATATACCTGTAGCAAGCAGTCTGCACATACCACAGCTTATGGTGCACGTCATGTCAGCAAACCCTTTTGCTGATCTGAATTGGGTCAGGTACGTAGTAAGTGGTTGGAACATAGGTTCTCAGCTCATTATTGCTCCAATGGCTGGGACCTGTTTCAAAAAGTGACTTTCAAGCTAATGGTATCTTTAAACAAATGGAAAATGCATTGAAGTTAATGGTACTTTATGAAACAAGCCCCTAGTGTCTGCTTGCAGCGTTTGTGGGGTATCCTAAATGCGACTAACACACTTCAACAGGTGACAGGCATGTGCACAAGGAGTGACTGACACATGTGATACGGGAGGATCTGTCCCAAAGAATCACATCTATCACAGAATGAGAACCACTTACATGGTTTGCTTGTTTCTCCTACCCCCGTAAGGCTTGAATGGTAGCTGTCCGACCGCCACGTGGTATAAGGTGACGCCCAAACTCCAAAGGTCGACAGAAGCGCCAAACTGTTTTGCTGACGGTTGGCGCAGGACTGCACGCTCATACATGTCGGGGTGCTGGGAAAAAGATAGGGAGAAATTAGACATTTACAGAGGAGAGAGATTTGGTTGAAATCATTATGGTGTAATCATACTGAATTCAGCACACATCCAGATGACTTATTCATGGCTACATAATCCTGAAAGTGAAACAGCTCTATCTGAGGTCTTCTGCAGACCAGAAACCCACCAAGTATTCTTCAGTTCCATAGAGTGACATGAACTGTCCTTCATCAGGCAGTTCCCGAGCTGCTCCAAAATCAGTCAATTTGTATATAGAACTGCCGTCTTCTGTGATGTATCGTAGGATATTTCCAGGTTTGATGTCACGATGAATGATGTTCTGATCTCGCAAATGTAACAGACCTTTCGCTGTAAGGAAAATAAACAGAAGGCTTCGTTCAAATTTCAACAAATATTTGAAGAAATATCCTTCAAATACATGTAGCTAAAATGAACATTCCTCAAGATATTCCCATTATTCGGAGAGACACCTACCCACATGTTCGGTGACGAGAAGAAACTCGTGCTCTGGCAAACCGAAGGCATTGGCTGGGTCATCCAGCATGCTGTATAAACTTCCTCCTGTACACAGCTCCATGACGATCACTTTACTACTCACAGCTGTCTGAAATAACAAAATCAAACAGGAGATACTCACTGTCCACAGATTTCGCAACCCAAGGCATTGGGTTTTCCGAACTGCTTTTGGGCCAAGCATCATTTCCTTCACATCTTTCATTACTGGTACACAAGACTAGTTTTAGTTTATTTGTCCTTGCCCTACTAATAGATGTTCAATTTCAACCTATTTGAGAGTTTCACATGTCAAGATTAGGACACAATGCTAACATCTGAATCAAAATGGACTGACCTAACATTAACACTGCCCTAACATTAGTGTTAGCTAAGCTGCAATCACTGGGTGCCGCTTATAACCAATGGAGAACTAAGGAGAAGGAATCAATAAACAAATGTGAATTGACTACCAGCATCCAAAGCAAGGATCTCTCCGCCTCACTCGAGGTCAAGGTCAAGATATACCGGTACATGAAATCATCTTTTGATGCATGCATCAGACACAACCAGGGGCAAATACCTGGTGTGCTTGCATTACTTGCCTTGCCAATTCATTTGCTATGGTGAGCCATTTGCCCTGCACAGCACCAGGGCCTACACACACCCTCAACAAATCTACACTCAGTCTAACACGACGACACAGCTATGACTGAGTCTACATCTGTTCTAATCACAACAGCCTCTCAGTGATAAAGTCAACATGTGTTATAACATAACCACACCTACATGGCCACCTAAAAGTGGAGGTCAGTTATTGCCACATTAGCGCCCCCTATTGCTGAAAGCTGATGAAAAACACAACCAGGATTAATGACCCTTCAGCTTCGGACCGAGCGAGGAAATTTCAGGATATCAGGATTGGTTGAGTTGGCGCCCTGTTGGGGGATGAAGCGAAGTCAATCTTTCCCCCATCACATTTCCCCCATCACTTTCCCCCATCCATATTCTTTACTTGTATCTCCATTATTTGTGACCCCTGGCATAACATAAAACTGTTTGGGTCGGAGATTCTTTGGACTACTCGCAGGGTACTAATGGACGCCTCGTTTAAACATGGGCCATTGAACCATCTTTTTTGAAGATGGGGATTTGGCCTAGTGGTTTAAGGCGTGCTGCCCCTTAGTGCTGGCGATTGATGCCTTATGCGAGGGTCCGTGGGTTCGATTCTGGTAGGAAGCAATGTCTTTCACCGTAGAAACTTGATTTCTATTTCCCCCATCACAGCTCAACAATCCCAACAATGCATGCTACTATAGGACAAGAGGATTAAAGTTAGCATGCCAGGATTAATGGTAAGTCGTTGTACGGTAAGGAAGTCTCACACCCTTCTGACATGGCCTACCTGATGATTTCTAGAATAATAATCAGCCCTAGGCATCTGTAACATATGCACATAATCAGCCAAAGACAGTAGAACTTCTGATGCCCCATCAAAGACCAATACAATGCAAAATGCCTAAAAGCCACCCAAGTAGGCCCTGGTAAGAATCAACTGCTACAGGACATTGAGCTGCAGAACACACAATGAATTCTATTCTATAGCAAAGGGGAACCAACCGTCAAGATTTGTTATTCACAATTGAATCCATTGATGTGTTGTACAGTGACATGACCAGTTGCTGGAAAGATCTCAATGAGCACTTTTTTGTTACCATTGATTAAGTTATGACTTCTTAATCGTGATTTTTCAGGCAGATTGATAAAATGCTTACATCCTCTTCTATTGCCAATAACTTGACTATATTCTGGTGGTCACATTTTGCCAGTACATCGAACTCCCTCATCTGGACGTCCATGGGGCGCTGTGTGCTCATTATATTGAAGGTTTTCACAGCATACATCTCTCCATTTTTCTGAAAAAGGACTTTGTTGTGTTACATCGTGATTTTTTGCATGATATCCCTCAAAATGAGGAAATAGGCCCCTATCTACAACGTCTACACTGACCTCAATATTGTATCAAATGTCCTTGACCCAGAGTGAAAATGCCATGTCAATTAATAATTCCCAAGATAACACATGAATGACAATGATGAATACTGGCAGCGTTGCCACATGAAATGTTGGGGGCTTTCCTAAATGAATAACCCCATGGTCTGCTATAAGGAAGTACAAGTACAAGTTGTCTTTGCTTAGAGACTGAAGTATGGTTTTTCATGTCTATTGGACATCTTGGTGTCAACCAAGCAAACCAAAACCACATCATACCAGTTTAACAAAAGACAAACAAAGTGTGAAGCCTCTTCTTAATTTGTTGAAAGAAATGAAACACCCTCATACCCTCTCAGTACTTGGTAAAGGCCCCTATGTATATATCGAGTAGGCTACTTACTTTATGGCGACATCTGTAGACAGAGCCAGTGGCTCCATGGCCCAGGACATCATTCATGTTCCAAACATAATTTTTGGACTGCCGCAGCTGAGCTGATCCAGACGACATAATCTGAAAAGTTGAATTTCAATAGCGGATATTCAATTCAATTCAACACTAACAGATAGGCCTTGCTAGGCCTACCTTCGGTCATGTCATGTGGCAGCCTTCCTTGATCGACAACGCCTCAATCCCTGACCCTGCCCCTGTTGGATATTGTATTCTACCAACTGACACAGGCCTAGTGTAAGCTAAGTAACTTGGCCTAGCAGGTCATGTCACACATCAATGGTCCAATTACACACTGCATCAGTGCTGCTGTGTTGTGTACAGATGCATGCTTGCATGCTTGAATGGTCCGCATGAACATGAAATGAATTGTCAAAAAAATTTGAATCGAAATCGAAACCCATTAATAATGATTAAAACAACATCAAAGAGCCCAAATGTCAAAGTTCCTGTTTTGAATCATTTCTATACATATTGACAACTTTACCTTTCAGTAATTACCGCCGATCAGAAGAACCAAAACATGAAAAACTGGCGCATGAATCGAAAAGGAAATGTGAACACAGTGAAGTACTTTCTTCCCCAACGTTCACCTGACTTGGGGAATCCCCAGAAATAGTCATCAGGGGGTGGAGGTCATACGTCACACTCCGGGAGCTTCGTGCAAACTCCCCTTCATACCAGCATTTGTTATTCACGGCAAAATGTTTGCCGTTATAAAAGAAAGGAAGACTGATGTAACTGACTTATTTCAAGAAACAATGGCTACGTTTTTATGGCCAAAATGATGAACCCGCCTCACTGTGCACCCCCGCCTGGGTAAGGGGAATCCCCTGAATGAGTGTTCTCTGCAGACCCGAAATCCCCGAGCGGGTCCTAATTGCAATCCATTGCAATTAGCTATGGCGACTGGGTTCAGTGGAAACTTTTCACCAGGGATTGGGAACGCTGTTCCCTCGTCCCTGGTGGAAATATCTATCGAGTGCAGGTATGGATGAATCCAACTATCAGCCCAATCGGTCCTATCCAATTTCTGTATATTTAAAATCTGATCTGGACCCATCAATTTGTAAACAAACATGAGTCACTGGTCACTCACTGCCAAACATGCAAAAATTGACCCTCCCTGCCCTGGCTTCCAGTTCCACTGCTTTAGTGTGTATGACATGCATATGTAGGCCTAGCCTGCATTGTATATAGGCCTAGAGTATGTAAATTACCATGGCATCGTGTGGGGATTCAGTTGGCCTAGGCCTATGCCTGCAGTACACACATTACCAGATTACACAACAAGTACGTACGGTACTATAGGCCTATGCTATCAGTCAGGGCCTTATGGGGGAGGCCTAGGCTAGGCACTTTTTTTGAGGCCTCTGACTTAGCATGTTAGGCCCCTAGCCTATTCCTTCTTGTACGACAAGGCGTACAGCCGTACAGCAGGCGTAGGCCTACGCCTACCAAACGTACAGTATTCTACTATTCATTAGCAGCTGGCCTGACCTGATGCTGTACCTACCTGGCTGGTATTCATCCCCCCTCATTGTCCGAGGCAAAGCTCTGTTGTACCCTAGGCCTTGGCGGCCTAGATTTCCTTAAGACAATTGACATGTTTTTTTCAGGAATCTTGTTGATATGGATGTCTTCTCCAAATCAGATCCAAGTAAGTAAGAATGCTGGTTTTTATTTTGTAGATTTCAGCAAGAGAAAGGTAGCCAAAGAAAAGCGAGTGTTCTCTTCACACTTGGCCCAAATTGGGAACACCATCAATATCACATAGGCCTACCAGTATCTATTGTGGAATGAATGTAGGCCTACCATACTGTTGTACCTTATCCTGAAATGCACATGACCTAGACTAATAATCTGTCTGACTTTATGTGATTTTCAGTGGTTGTGTTGTTCACCTGGGAAGTGGCCACGGGAACTTGGAAAGAGGTGAGTTGTACTCCGAGTCCGAGTCATCTCCGTGTTCCTGGTGTCACTCTTTCCACTACATTCATTCCTTTACCAATATTGTGTATTTCAGTTTGGTCGCACAGAGATAATATGGGACAACCTCAACCCAGTCTTTATAAAGAAGTTTGTGATGGATTACTTCTTTGAGGAGTCACAGAAACTCAAATTTGAAGTGTAAGTTTATCAGCAGGACTTGTGGTGATGACTACATGTACCAGTACAAGTCCATTTTGTTTGTGACTTCTCAGATTGTATTGTATTAAGGGGATCCTTATGGAACTCCGGCAAATGTTGCATTTTTGCAAGTTTCCCTGCTACCATTGCTAATCGGACAAAGTGGGATAGTGCAAAATTCGGGCCTACAAAGACTTTTAATATTACAGTCCCAGTCCTAAGGAAGGAAAACAGAAAAGAAGAAGAGTCACTTTTCAAACTTTTGTAAAGATTTCTTTCATTTTCAGTTATGATGTGGACTCAAAGAGCCGAGACCTATCAAAACATGTAAGTTTGTGCTTCGAATATTTATAGTCAGTAAAGCCCTCATCACATAGACAAATCCCAAATTGACGTAAACGGGAAAGATCTGCGCACTTCCGCCGAAATAGCAACAAGATCCTCGGTCTGAAACTGAATGACGTGCCACAGAGAACCCCACGACAGTGACTTGGACGACGTTACGTCAGAGTTGACCATTGCTGAATCACGGATTGCGTCACGTCAGCTGGTTTCAGATCGAGGTTCTTGTTGCTATTTCGGCGGAAGTGCGCAGAACTTGGAATTTGGGATTTGTCTATACAATGTATCCACCAGGCCCCGTAAGATTCTTTCTGTTGAGACAGGAGCCAGGTTTCAGTCCTGCAGCTCTCAGCATTTCTCATCAATAGACAATAAGTAATCTACATGTATTCAGTGTTATAACGTATCAAAGGTAGTAAGAAACAAAGTTCTAATCTACCGGTAATGGCGTTCTCGATTTCAGGACTTCCTTGGTGTTGCTGAATGCACCCTCGGTGAGATTGTGAGCAGTGCAAGACTTCAAAAAGCTCTAAGGTGCGGCTTTTTATCATCATCAGACTTAGGATCCTGTGTTTCTTCCCTCAAAAGAATGAGACTAGTTGTGCTCATCGGAATGAAGTTACACAATCCTGGCACAGATGTAATTAATGGTGCCAATTCAATTCAACATTGTCTCCAGCACAAACAACATCTGTCACTACTGCCAGTTCAGAATCAAATACCGGTACCGGTACATATACGGTATATTGATCTGTTTTTGTTGGTGTTTTTCCAGAGGCCCGAAAGTGAACAGTGGCTGTATCATTTGTAAGTACCAAGAGTTCTATTGGAATTTTCTATGTGGAATTTGTGTCACATGCGAACTATCGCAGCAAAAAGTGGAACGTTGATTATGAAAACTCTGATGAAAAGTTGAAAAGACTTGAGACAATGCTAAGTTGACTTTCTTGTTTCATCCCACTGCACTGTCCAGTACCTCATGTGAGAATGAATGTGCCATGACATGACAACTCTTAGTGCAGATTTTCTCACTGCTCCAGTTTCCTCCTACATGTCAAATTGGCCAACACCGTCACTAGTGTTAACAATCTCATACTCATTTGCATCCAGTTTCCCCTTGTTAACTCTCATAATAACGTCTATTAATTGCAAACTTTGATTACTAATAAATAACTATCGTGACTCGGTTTCCTACTGAGTTTCAGGATTTGAACCCCCCTTGTACAAGCCATGTGTTAAGCTTCATAGTTGCAGAATAACAAAATCAGAGCTGAAAAGTTGAATTTATGGCTCCGTTTGTCCTGTCAAATGTCATGCTATGTCATCACCACCATCAACTATTCTAGCAGTGTTCTACATTCTTTTCTTTCTTCAAGTAGTCACCGCGGAAGAGCTAAGTTCCTGTAAGGTAAGTCATTAGCGGAATATGTCTTTTAGCCTGGGTGTGGTTGGCTTCGGGCATGAACACCCTTTTCCTCTACTCTTGTGTACTTTTGTGTTGATGCTACTGCCGCTTTGAACTTCAGCCTGGACTTGACAAATGACATTGGGTCATATGAATAAAGACTTGCAAATGCTTTTACTTCAGATTTGTACAGCATTGCCTAGTGCATTTGTATTGCAAAATTCAAATAAAAGCAATTCCTAGTCTTTATTCATATGACCCAATAACAATAGTTGCCACCGGTGCTCTGGTTGGCCAACACCCCAGCTCACTGTTTCCAGCTCGTCCCCCCATAAACAGCCAGGAAGGTCACCTTCAAACACCTGGGGTGGCCGCATAGAAACTCCGCTAGCGCTAGCGGAGCCCATCTGCCGATAGTGCTGTACATTTTTCCATGCATTTTAACACCGATAGGCTGTCGAAGCACTAGCGGAGTTTCTATCCGGCCAGCCCTGGTTTTCAGCGCCCACATTCATAAAACCTTGCTAGGCTTAGTTGCCTGCTAAAGTGGCTAGTTTGTACATGCGAATGTACACAACTAGCAACCAACTAAGCCAGCAAGGTTTTATGAATGTGGTCACTGGTTATTTGAAGCTCATGCGTGTTCCAAACTTGAAGGTAATTCTAGTATCCATAATATCTCATACACTTCCATCTTGACTGGCCAACAATAACTCTGTAAGTAGCTCATTTATTTGGCTATAGTGGATCCTTTTGATTTCATCATGTTCGTTGCAGTGGTTACAGTGTATTCAGATAATTAGTCATTGATCAACACTGTAGAATCTATCACCCATATCATACTTATCATCCTCAAACATCCAGGGCTGACTGCACAGAAAGTCCGATAGTGCTACCAGCACCTATTGGCAGTTAGTGATAACGCATTTCCCCGGTAACTAAACCGCTGATAGGCACCGAAAGCACTATCAGACTTTCTGTGCGGTCGGCCCTGGTCAATACAAATGCTTCACCACTGGCGCTTGTCGTAGAATAGATGAAGTCACAATGTAGGGTCTGGTAGGGACTGTAAATAGCCAGAGATTCACAGGATGGGAACTTCGACAGCCTGACCCATTTGCAACTTATTTTGAATACATTGCTTATTTTGAACCATTTGCAACCATTTTGAACCATTTGCAACTTATTTTGAACACATTGCATAACACTGTCATTTGCTGCCATGGCATGGAGCTGCTCTGACTTCACCATCAAGACTGTTGATATGCTGGTTCATAGTGGTATAATTACACTGTTTTAAGCGTGCATTGTGTCTGATGATTACACTAGCTAATTGACCTTTGTCAGGGCGCTTGATTACACTGAGACCTGCACTATTTTTGTTTGGGTCAGATCGGGAAAAATATGTCAATATTAACCATTCATGGTCAAGTCGCAAAATATGTTAGGTCTTCAGTTTAGCCACTGTAATAACCGACCTTATTTGCGATGCTTCTGTGGAACTTGTGGACCAGTAAATTGACTGGT
Organism: Notospermus geniculatus; assembly: GCA_002633025.1. NCBI lineage: Eukaryota > Metazoa > Nemertea > Pilidiophora > Heteronemertea > Lineidae > Notospermus > Notospermus geniculatus. The sequence continues at coordinate 105,576 of NMRB01000720.1, forward strand.
TCTGTCTCCCAAAAGCTTGGTATCTTCTCCAAATTTTCAGGAGGAAGCCTCGATGCAGTTATGTGGTCATAAACTTGATAAAAAGGATTTCTTTGGAAAATCAGATCCATTTCTGACATTCTATCGGTCAAACGAAGATGGCAGGTAAGACTTGAGATGAGAGATTTGAGTTCAGTTTCCCATCGATTATCAGGCATTAACTCAGGGTAAAGGTGTCCTCAGGTGAGGCTGTGGATGATATCTGAGACTCTTGTTTGTTTCAGTTTTACGGCTGTCCACAAAACAGAAGTCATCAAAACGACATTGAATCCGGTGTGGAAACCGTTCACTGCCCAGGTGCGGACGTTATGTAACGGAGATCATGACAGGTATGTTGGACTTGGTCGGATCCAGTTTCTTCCTGCATGTGTTCATTTGGTTGACAGTGTCAAGACGATGAAGTTTAAAGGATGAGATAAAGGGACGTGCCGGTGTAATTTCAGGTCGATGAAGATTGAGTGCTATGACTGGAACCAGAGTGGTAGTCATTCTCTGATTGGTGGGTTCATTACGAGTCTTCGGGAGCTAGAACGAGGGCCGGGACCACAGAATACATACGAGGTGAGTTAGTAGGTGGCCTCTGATGAGGTGAGTCGGTGATTTGCTTTATTTGATGTTAGGTGAACATGAAATGTACATAACTGTGGTTTCCTTTTGATTTCAGTTGATACATCGTGAGAAGAAAGCAAAAAAGAAGAAATATAAAAATTCTGGAATGGTAGGTTATGTGTTGGTTATGGGAGAAGTTGCTGTTTGAAGCTACGACTGGGTATTTGACATACATTGGGGCTAACAGAGTGTGTATTTGATGACATCTGGTGCATGGAACCTCCGTATCTCATGATCTGCACAGAAATTAGGTTCAGTTTTTGCACAAGATGTTGTTGACTTGAAACTCAGGAAGTTTCCTTGTCTTTTAGATTGAACTCCTTTCCATCAAAGTCATATCTGTGCCTTCATTCTTGGATTTCATCAAAGGCGGGTAAGTGCATCTAGAACCTGATAACTGATGGCACTGTTTGCCCCCTTGGAACGTAATCTGTAGCTTTAACTGCTCGCCAATGGTAGAAGACAGTTTGTTCACCTGCGTCAGTTGTAGAAGGAAACCGGAGTGCCCAGGGAAACTTGTGTTGTCAAAGAGACTTGCCCTCTCTATCACATGAAGATGCAGGTCCGACTGGGGATTGAACGTGGAACCTCAGAGGTGACAGGCGCTGATCTTTCCACTGTGCCACTCTGACAGCCCTTTAAGGGCCTGTCACACTGAAGTAGTTCTCAAAACGTCCTGCCCCGTCCAAAAAAAATTGTAAAACGGGCTAGAACGTGTAACCCTTGGCCAAATAATGCCTCGATGTTCTGGAGCATCCTTCCCGTCCGTCCATGAAGTTCATAAAAAGACTGTAAAAAGTTGCCACTATGTCCACTCCGTTCGCACACAGTTTGAGCCCGTTCGTCAGAATATTCAAGAACATACTGAGAACTAGCTCAGTGTGATTGGGGCGTTAGATAAACTTCTTTCCCTTTCAGGATGCAGATTCACTGTACCATCTCCATCGACTTCACGGCATCCAATGGGAACCCAAGTTCGCCAACATCACTCCACTATGTTAACCCGTACCAGCCAAACCAGTATGCTACTGCACTCAAAGCTGTTGGTGAAATCATTCAAGATTATGACAGGTAGGTAGAATTGCTAGAGTAACACCTCTCTTTGCAGACACCTCTGCCCTGAGGACACCTCTCTATTAAGGACACTGAAGCTCAAACCCCAGTTATACCTCCTCTTCTCTATCTTATAGCACGAAGATGTTCCCTGCTCTTGGATTTGGTGCTCGCCTTCCCCCTGATGGGACGGTTTCACATGAGTTCATCCTGGTGAGTAGGCCTGTTGTTTTCACCCAAAGGGCTCGTGTCCTGATAAAGTTTATCAAATTTTGAAGGCAGAATGTTTGCCCTCTTGGCATCATTAGGTGCCTCATCATCATCTGAAGGCCTGTAGCCCGTCATTCTCTGAGGACATTCCTGTGTTTATCCTCCAGAATGGAAACCCAAGTAATCCCTACTGTCATGGTATAGAAGGCGTACTGCAGGCATACCACCAGGCACTCAGAACTGTTCAACTCTACGGACCTACGAACTTTGCCCCAACGATCAACCACGTTGCAAGGTGAGGTATATGGTAGAGCAGGACAGCCTCCTGTGAATGCAGTATTTAAGGATGCTGAACGTATTCCCAAAAGACGATCCCTGCTCAATTAAGGGAAATAGGGGCTCAGAGACACCCAGGAGATTGAACTCTTTGGGGCTGGTATGGGTCTGCTCTGTTTGGTCCGTGAAGTCATCCAAGGTCGGAAAAGAAGACAAAATGGAAAGTGAAATGGAATAGAGTTGTCCTTAAAGCTGAAGCTCCTTCCTTGAGTTGTCCATTAAAGAAGGTCATTGGGGATATTTCATATGTCCTCTCTCATTTCAGATTTGCGGCAGCCAGCAGGTCAGGCACAGACTACTACATCCTTCTTATCATTACTGATGGTGTCATCACAGACATGCCGCAGACAAAGGAGGCAATTGTCAATGTAAGTCGACTCTTTGTCCCTTAATTTTGTGTACCGTACAAAAGTCAGAGCCCTGTGAAATGAATCTCCTTATTAGATCCATCTGCCCTGCCAGTTGATTTGCTTTCAGTATGAGGCAGTCAGTACCAAAAATTCAGCTCCAAGTTTGTGATAATCATATATGTATTGGTTCTCCCAGTTGAATGTTTCTTTTTCTTTCTAGGCCTCCATGTTACCGCTGTCAATCATCATAGTTGGTGTTGGTGATGCTGAATTTGATGGTAGGTTGATTTGAGCCTGATACTTGATTTCGTCTTTTGTACACTTTCAAAATTATTACTATCAGTACCGGTATCTCAGATTTGTATATTAACTCGAAGGTTTAGACACTTGGAAGTTATTGTGAAAATATTTCTTTCATTTTGACCTCTGTAATCAGAACACCTCTCAATTAAGGACAGCATTTGTCAGTCCCAAACGGGCTCTTTATAGAAGTTCCACTCCAGTCGTTACTGACACTGTCAATGATTTCAGCTATGGATGAACTGGATGGTGATGACGTCAGATTGAGTTCAAGAGGTCGTGTCGCTGCCCGGGATATTGTGCAGGTGAGTATCAATTTGTGAATAAAAACCCCTTGATTAGGATCAGCCCTCAGTTTTGGGTGATGTCTTGCTCCCTGGGAAATCTTGAATACAATATCTCATGTTTTATTTCAGTTTGTACCATTCAGAGAGTTCCTTGGCAGAGGCAGCATGGCCGTCAGTCAGGCAAGACTGGCTAAGGAAGTGTTAGCCGAGGTCCCAGATCAAGTGATATCGTACATGAGAGCCAACAACATCAAACCAAGACCTCCACTACAGAGACAGGCAACTTTCCCAACAGCTCCTCGATCCTAGAGGTTGATCTTTACAAAGAAACCTGATGATCTGAAACGCTTGTGGTTATCTTTGGTAATTCTTTAGGCATTGTTCCATCTTCTTCCAATGTTCGCCCTGACAGTGCATATCTCTGCAGTGTCAGGGTTGGCACAGACTTTTTCAATGTGTTTTATAGCGTCTTTTCACAGGCGCGTTGATTCTCAATTGGCAAATCAGCCACAGAAAGCTGTGGGTAGTCGTTAGTGTCATTGGCCTCAGCGTAAGTCGTCAGGAATCCAACAGTGGTCAATTGCCCATTGAGAGCCAACTCACACGAGAAAACTCTCATGTGAAGCAGTGCCTTTAGGGTTCTGTGTGCCAAGTGATCGCAATATATTGAGGTGTATTTGAAGAGATATTGTAAAGAGAGTTAAAATGAACCACCCTCCTTGGAATAATTCTTCACTAAACTCTTAACTATGTAGGTTTGCAGTTCAGACTGTATGAATTGACTAATTGCTGATTCTATTTGAATCTGTGTGGGGAAATGAATACGAAAGTGATCTCCTTCGGTTTGAATTTCTACCTCGATACTAACATTGAATTGCTACAACTAATTGCTACAACTAATTGCCTATACCCAAGTGCTGTCTGATGAATGCAGTTATACCTATCATACTAAACGGTGGTCGTTCTCGTGTATTCACTTGAAGACTTGTCAAGGACAGTTCCTATAAACACCATTTATGTACTCAAGTATATATGATAATATTAAACAAAAAGTGTATTCTCCATCCTGGCCCTGTACATAAAAGTTTATGTGTATTTCCTTATATGATATTCAGGGTTGTTTGTGATATGTAGTAAGTTAGTATTGCTGCCTGGGCGAAGATGTAGTTTAAAGCTGCGCTCACCAAATATGGTTGTGATTTACCGCATGGCTTTCATTGATATGTCCTTGGAGGAATTATATATAATTCAATATAACTCCTCCAAGATATATCATTTGTCCATCCATGTATTTGGACCGGGAAGTATTGGTAAGTTCCCATCCTGAGAATCTCAGGCCGAGTCGATTACGATTGTACCCTCCCTTAATAAAACAAGTGCAAGGAGGGTAGCGGTTGTGAAGACCCTGGGTGCGAGGATGGCAAGTACCCTTTGCCTGTCAAAACCTTAGAGTAAATCCCAAACTGTATTTTGTGTTGACCTGCCTTAGAATTGGCAATGTAATACGGTGTAGAGTGAACAATGTAATAGGGCTTGAACAGTACTGGTAAGTGTAGAGGTTTGTTGCTAATTTCTGATGAATTATAAAATATCAGGAGATTATCTAGATAATCTCCTCCTGACAATATTCATATATACTGCTATATAAAGTGGCTATTTCAGGGTCTGTGTTGGCAGTTACACATTATAACGTATGTCTACATTTGGAGTATACCCCATTGTGTGTGCCTTCTCCTTATGTGATCCAACATATCTAACCATCCTTTGTACTGTAACTGTTATAGAATGGTGTATTTTCTATCTGTGGGCTTTATAGGCAATGATAACTGTCCTTATGTTAACTGTCCCTATGTTACTGCTTTACTGGGATGCCTCTTAGCACAATGTGTTCATGCTGCTGCTGCTGCTGCTCCAGGTGATAGTGGTAAAACATTGCTGGAAATTTCCTTTACAAGCTGACCTCCATTCCTTTTCCCCTGAATCCTACAAATATGGTATAAAGCTGTTTTATTTAGATTAACTTGTACATTTTCATGACTTCTTTATATGAGCATCTGTCTTTCCCCTTTCAATTTTACAGAGTTTTGCTTGTATATAATAATTTTGTGTATATTATTTTATAAAAATATACTATAACATTTTGAGAATACATCTGTCTCTTAAATTGTTGGTTTGTCATATTCTCGGTCAAGTTGCTATGCAATCAATGGTACCCACATGGAACATCTAAAGGATACGGAGTCCTGATAGCCGAGTGGTTATCATGTCCGCTAACCGGCAGGTTCCAGGTTCGAATCCAGCCTGGGCCACATATATGGGATTACTCCGTGGCTCTTCATGTCCGTTGCATGAGACAGTAAGCCATGGTGCCTTGTACCTTGTGTCTTTGCCAGGGCAAGTTACCAGTAAAGACCCCATCCAAGTGAGGAACATGAGTAGCTTGTGATGGCCTCTTCTGTACTGACCAGGGCCAATAAGGCTATGGCTTCTGCCCAGATGGAAACTAACTTACAAATACAAAACAAAAGGATACAATGACAATGATTACTGTACTAGTATTTAGGAAGACGAAACAGTCTGAATATACCTGTATTTCTCTTTATTGCTCTATCTTGATATCCATACACAAAATGAGCTACAGAGCAAGTTTGCCACCTCCCACTCCCATCTGAAGCCCTTTTGAGATTCCTCCACCCCTGACACTTTGACAGAAAGCAATCTACCACATAAATCTCTGCCACTCTGGAGAACTACCCCATTTGAATGGTTTCTCTATGAAATAATAGATTGTGAAGGCATTGACAGCACCGTAAAGACAAATTTCTAAGATAATCTGCACATAGGATGCAATTCTCATGTTCAGACGGAAAAATAAATAGGGAAGAATGAAGTAGCGGAACTCTAACAGTTTTTGTGGTACTGTAGCCATGACCAGGCAGAGAAAAAACACCAGTTTCCACAGGCTGTCTTTATGTTTCAGAGTATCAAATACTGCCCAAGAAGCATAGAAATAGCCAGGTATAAGTAGATACTTGACTAAGTAGTGTCTGCTGAATATCTTTGACCAGATGTAAAATGTGTAATGGCGGTTGTCTGCTAATAGGTAGCGATGGGCATAAGTGAATTTCCAGACACAGCCTGCCATGATGGCACAAATGAGGATACTGATGATAGGATGTCGGTAGAGGAATTTTAAAAAGTTGATGACTTTCTGTGGTGTTATCAGATGCATGAATGCCATCCCTAATGTGAATGCAAAGAAGTAGAACAGTTGTACGGCATGGAAACACGCCTCATGAGATGTGCGATCACCGACAACAATACCATTATTCCATATTATAAATGCACCAAAACCAATACCAGTCAGAATGTAAGACCAGCAGGATGTGAGAATCTTTCCAATGACAGCTCGAAGATGTCTAATATTGCACAAGTCAAGTATCACTATCTTTATAAGNGCTGCTCTTGGTGATAGTGGTAAAACATTGCTGGAAATTTCCTTTACAAGCTGACCTCCATTCCTTTTCCCCTGAATCCTACAAGTATGGTATAAAACTGTTTTATTTAGAAGATTAACTTGTACATTTTCATGACTTGTTTATATGAGCATCTGTCTTTCCCCTTTCAATTTTACAGAGTTTTGCTTGTATATAATAATTTTGTGTATATTATTTTATAAAAATATACTATAACATTTTGAGAATACATCTGTCTCTTAAATTGTTGGTTTGTCATCTTCTCGGTCAAGTTGCTATGCAATCAATGGTACCCACATGGAACATCTAAAGGATACGGAGTCCTGATAGCCGAGTGGTTATCATGTCCGCTAAGCGGCAGGTCCCGGGTTCAAATCCAGCCCGGGCCACATATGGGATTACTCCGTGGCTCTTCATGTCCGTTGCATGAGACAGTAAGCCATGGTGCCTTGTACCTTGTGTCTTTGCAAGGGCAAGTTACCAGTAAAGACCCCATCCAAGTGAGGAACACGAGTAGCTTGTGATGGCCTCTTCTGTACTGACCAGGGCCAATAAGGCTATGGCTTCTGCCCAGATGGAAACTAACTTACAAATCAGAGGCGTAGCTAGCGGGGGGGGGGGGGGGGGGNGTAGCTAGAGGGGGGCAGGGGGGGCTTATGCCCCCCAGGTGGTCCGGAAAAATGTGTTTTTCATGCACTTTTTGACCGAAAATTAGCAAAATATGGTCTTTTGCCCCCCCAGAGGACCTTTTGCCCCCCCAGGCCAAAAAAGCTAGCTACGCCCCTGCAAATACAAAACAAAAGGATACAATGACAATGATTACTAGTATTTAGGAAGACGAAACAGTCTGAATATACCTGTATTTCTCTTTATTGCTCTATCTTGATATCCATACATAAAACGAGCTACAGTGTAAGTTTGCCACCTCCCACTCCCATCTGAAACCCTTTTGAGATTCCTCCACCCCTGACACTTTGACAGAAAGCAATCTACCACATAAATCTCTGCCACTCTGGAGAACTACCCCATTTGAATGGTTTCTCTATGAAATAATAGATTGTGAAGGCATTGACAGCACCGTAAAGGCAAATTTCTAAGATAATCTGCACGTAGGATGCAATTCTCATGTTCAGACGGAAAAATAAATAGGGAAGAATGAAGTAGCGGAATTCTAACAGTTTTTGTGGTACTGTAGCCATGATCAGGCAGACAAAGAACACCAGTTTCCACAGGCTGTCTTTATGTTTCAGAGTATCAAATACTGCCCAAGAAGCATAGAAATAACCAGGTATAAGTAGATACTTGACTAAGTAGTGTCTGCTGAATATCTTTGACCAGATGTAAAATGTGTAATGGCGGTTGTCTGCTAATAGGTAGCGATGGGCATAAGTAAATTTCCAGACACAGCCTGCCATGATGGCACAAATGAGGACACTGATTATAGGATGCCTGTACAGAAATTTTAAAAAGTTGATGACTTTCTGTGGGGTGATCAAATGCATGAATGCCATCCCTAATGTGAATGCAAAGAAATAGAACAGTTGTACGGCATGGAAACACGCCTCATGAGATGTGCGATCACCGACAACAATACCATTATTCCATATTATAAATGCACCAAAACCAATACCAGTCAGAATGTAAGACCAGCAGGATGTGAGAATCTTTCCAATGACAGCTCGAAGATGTCTAATATTGCACAAGTCAAGTATCACTATCTTTATAAGTTTCCATCCACGGCAGTCGTCCTCGGAGAGATCCTTCTTCTCCGGCTGAATGTGATCGATAAGAACCCTCGTCACCTCCTCCCCAGCAACAAATATCACCCATATCACATTTGTCTGCCGGAAACATATGGCGACTGCACCAATGAGAGCTGCCAAGGTGTGTATCTGATGTCGGCTCAAGGCGTACATGAGCAGGACAAAAAATGTTGATGCACCTTCAGTATAGAAGAGGAATGTGTAGAAATACAGCAGTGGGAAGACGGAGAGGGCTGATGCAGTCAGGAGGCAGCGTGGAGGGTCATGACCCTGAAAAAAAGAGACAACTTCATTATGTGACTGAAAATATAGAGAGAACTGATGACAGTCTCAATACTCTTAACTGATCAGAGACAAATCATCAAATTTCGAACTTCCTTGAGCCATACGCCACCGCCGTGGAATTCCTTACCTCCCGTTTCCGATGAATTGACCACATCAAGAACAGCAGTAGGAAGAAGTTTGCCACGGTGAAACCGACGTTGATGCAGCGAAGCCAAAAAGTTGTACAGACGTCTTCCATGGGGTGGTCGGAGAGCAGGGATGCCACCTTCATGATCCCAGCAGAAATGACGTATAGACCAGGTAGGGTTGTGATCATTGGGTCCCACTGGAAAGTAAGAATTCATGAAATTAAGTACATAGGCCAATTCATCTACATGTACATGGCATGTTTAGTGTCACTGTTGAACGATAGGTGGCGCGAAGGAATACACAGAGATTCTTCGACTTTGCATAGTTTTTACCTCATGAAAATTGCCATTACAATACGCCCGTGTTTGTTTGACATGGAAATATTCATCCATGTATGGTTCTTGTTGTGTGTTCTGTATTTTGAGTAAGATACAGCCCGATAAACCAAACAAAAGGCCCGCAATTTCGACCGTAGCCAAAGTGGTTTGAGACGGTGCCACCATCTTGGCTAATCTGCAGACCAAAATGGCAGACTGGTTCTTTACCCTGTATCGTTTACTGGTATCCGGTCCCAACATACTCGTTGGCCGCGAAGCATGCTGTCAGGCGTAAACGGGAAACCAGTCGCAGGGGAAAATGTCATGAGAATTGCGCTTGTTTGACTTTCAGGACGGTATGCACCAAGCGAAGAATATCTTCAACTCAGGTTGAGCCACAACTTTTCCATTGTCAGATCATGCCCTGGCAAACCTGAACAATGGAAAAGTTGTGGCTCAACCTGAGTTCAAGATAATCTTCGTTTGGTGCATACCGCCCTCAGAGGTTAGAACTCGATCACGACCAAGTAGCTTTGGAAAAAATGACTTGGGACCCGATCTGACATGAATCCCCAAAACTCGAAACGCCGCATCCTGAGAACGTCAGGGGTTCTTACGGTGACGAAGGAGCGAGCGCTAATAACCCCTGATGTTCTCAGTCATCAGTGTAAAACGCCGCAGAAACCCAGCAATGCAAACGGCCCGGGCATGATGGTTTCCTCAAGATATTGCTGAGGTCACTGGTGAGAGAGAGGTGCACGGTATTCAACCGACGAAGGGGAAATCGACCTTGAAATCAATTATGTAGCAGGCGCAAAACCCGATTGTCCCTATAAGCACCTGTCCTGATGAGCCATTGCACGCGCTGATGAGTGAAAGAACGGGCCGTTTGTTTTAAGGAGATGATCATCCGGTTAGCAACAACAATATAATCATTACCAGGCTTTACCTTTGCGCAAAAGGGAAATGGGCTCTTGTAAATAAAAACGGGACGCACGACATCCACGATGGTTGATGGGTGCACCTGAGGCGTCAAGGGGTGTCCCCCGACACTCGAGATAAAAAAATTGGCGGCAAGGCGAAACAGCATGCACATGCGGGCTGGCGGGCTTGGCTCAGAAAGCCTACTCTGGTGCCCCAATTCCCCAAATGTCTGACTAAATTTGTAGCATCGGCCGCGGTTGCAAATTTGTTGGGACCATCAGTGCAGATACACCTGCATAGTCCTCCCGCCGTCCTGGTCATCCTTATCTATTCCCGCCTACAGGACCGACGTCACGTGACATTCAATTAAATTAGGGATGCGCCGGAATAGCGCGCCCGGTCAACGGTCAGGAGAGTGTGTCGCCAAAATCTCAAAAGTCACAGGCCGGGTTATATTTGACAATCCTGATCTGCGCCGCGGGGATTATATCATCACTGCGACGAAGATTTTGATGGGGTGGGCACCAATCATGTCCCATCATTCCTAATTTGCCGAAAAAATGCAGGTTTTTTCAATTGTATAGTGATGATGATCGCCGTGTCCTCGGTAACACGCGCCCTCAGCTGAGGTGAAAGAAGAAACGCTGAACTTGTGTTGTGAGTAACAAATACGTAAATGGAACTCTAGAATAATGGCACTTGTTGTGACGATCTGCCAGGCCACAACACAGAACAACACAACCTGTTCGCCCATGGGTGAATTAACGGCGAAAGGCGGGCAAACGGCCAACGTTTGTTGCCAGGGCCAATAGCGCCAAAATCTCCGCCTACTTGCATTCCAGGCCAAGTTATCTCTTTTGGAAATACCGAACAATTGTTATCGTGTTGACCGAACACAAATAGAATCGTTCGAGTCAGTGGCGCGTTGCGAATGTATACAATAGCGGGCTTCCGTAGATACAAAGGAATGTCTAATGACGTCATCTCGGAATTCCGATTTCCGGGTCATGCCAGTGCAACGATGAACTGTTCTCGGAAGGAATGTAAAAAGTTTGGCCTGCCCGCGGTCGAAAAGGAGACTCTACACGAAAACACACAACACCAGTAGTTACTTTATAGTTTAGGACGTAAGGATTTGGGGAAAAATTGGATCTATTTTGCGCGAACGCTCGAGAAAATCCGAGGGAAAAGGGGTTTCCCAATCCACTCCATTTATTTGACGTGTATTCATCATTATCATCACACATCTCTCTCATGTCCGGTAAGTCATCAAATTAATCACCATCTATTCCCCGTTTACCTCTTTGTTATTGTGGCTCAGATCAAATACAGTCTTGAGGATTTAGTAAGATCCATATCAGTGCGTTTCTGATCAGTACAAGACGTTTTTCATGGCGTGATGCAGTGAGTGCCACCATGCTGATATTGTGAAATGATATCTGATATAGTGATATACAATGTATAACTACATACACTGGTCATGTGCTGTCTTGCATGCAGAGATAAGGCTAGCTAATAATCTGTTGAAAATGCCTTCTGTGCCTGCACAAGTTAGGTGATATGATATGTATTGTTAATGTCAGGTGATAGGCCTATATCTGTCCTAGGCCTGGGCCTCTATATTTCATGCATTTGAGAATCAGCCACGGGTTTACGTAATGAGGGATTCGCTCCCTTGCCCTGCTGAGGTGATGCTGAACTCATCTGATGGTGTTGCTGACTGATGTCATGTAGAAAAGGGTGCAGTGTTCTCTGCCAGCTTGCTTGCAAGGCTCTGATATCACTGCCCAATGCCCTATGTAACTTCCTCTAGATAGACCTATTTGATGGCACCAGCCCAGGTGAAATCCCATTGTTACTGCCTAATTAGCATCACTCCACACCAATGACTTGTCATGAGCCATGCCAGTGACACCACTTCCCATACTATGGCGCGTATTTCCCGCAAAAACCTAAAACGACTTATATTCTATGTATCCGTAGGTTTGTATCTAAACTACCGGTACTTCAACATCCGACGATGCTACTGTAGTGGTGTATATGCGATCAAAACACTGGCCTCGATAATGCAACGACCGTGCTGATAACATAAGAGGCGTGCTCACAAGGAGCTTACATATATTTCCGACAGATGTCAGCACCCATTCTGAGTGCTGCTGCCATCTGTCGAGAACATATGTAAGCTCCTTGTAAGCACGCCTCTTATGTTATCAGCACGGTCATTGCATCATCGGGGCCAGCGTTTTGAGCGTATTAGCACCGCTACAGTAGCAATCAGAATGGGTGCTGACATCTGTCGGCAATACAAGTAAGCTCCTTGTGAGCACGCCTCTTATGTTATCAGCACGGTCGTTGCATCATCGAGGCCAGTGTTTTGAGCGTATACACACCGCTAGTATACCCGTAGTTTAGATACAAGCCTACGTATACATAGAATATAAGTCGTTTTAGGTTTTTGCGGGAAATACGCGCCATACCCTACCACAGTGGACCTGATTGCAGTTGAACCCATGCCTCAGACTCGGAGGTGATAATGCATTGCAGCATCTTTTACCTCATTTAGAACATTAGAACGCCCAGAGGTTTACGGCACAGTTTTCAGATACCTTGCTCCATAGTGCATTGTCAGCCACCACTTTCCCTGTGTTATTGCAAACAAGAACAGGATGCCCTCATGGCATGCCTGGGGAAATTTCAAAGTCCGTGCAGAAACCTGCTTTAGTGGAAATAGGCCCTCAGGGATGAGCTCTGCATGTGAATATATACAGTCTCGCTCTGTGTGAATACTGCTAACCTACTACCCTCAGCTAAGGTGAGACAGTTATGATTGTCTCGCCTGCAGGCCATTCTATCAGTTTCCATTCTGAAACCCCAATAAACGGAACCCTTATCACAACGTTGACAAAAAATGGTGGACTGACTGAGCCTTTGTGAGTGATTGCCATTTCAAATTGTGTGCAGACTCTCTGTGCTGTATCTTAGCTTAGGAGTCTGGTTGATACACTTCTGTATCATCATTCAGCCACATTACCCGGTTTCCATGTTTACCTTAAACATCCCACAGTCCTGAAGCAATACCGAGATATATCCAATAATATTGATTATTGATCAGAAGCAATCGACCAATGATTGGGTTTGCCAGGCACGGGCTCACATAACTTGAGGGTCTGACATTTTCCGCCTTGGCTAAATGGCAAGCAGCGTGTTGAGCGACTGCTATCGTTTGATGTCTGGCCTGCTGAAAGGCAAAAATGATTTTATGATTATACCTATGAAATTCACAAAAAATGTATCAGACTGGGTGTAACAATGTCTTGTTTTCATATTGAGTGGTAAAAACGAACGTCACCGCTCAGGGGTATTGGGGACCTACTGATATTTGTAGTAGTATGCAAACTGGAGGTGGGAGTTCTGGATATGGACGGTGTCTGGACAGCAGCGCGAAGCCTCCAATCACATCTCTCACCTCTGATCACTTGATGTGCCAGGATTCTAGTTAGCTCTGGTGTTATATATTCATGGTACCTTTACACAGCAGTTACTTATCAGAGTTAGTCCTATATCTCTATCTTGTCTACAGCTGGTCATGCATGCAGATGACAAATGCAGTATCTTTTACACTTGTGGACAAATAAGATATGTGAGACAGAATGCCATCTAAAGTGTACCCGCTTTTGCACATTCCTTGCCCAACTATGTACTTTTCCATCAATGCCTTCATTACCAAAACAATATCAAATGCCCTGAGGCCATTTCTCCTGCAATACATGAAAGACATCGTCATGTTGTACGATGCATTTTCTAGCATTGTCGACACCACGGGGCACGTACATCACATCCTTGTTCACCAAAATAGCCCATAAATCTCCAAGAACATCGTGCAAAAAAAGTAATTGCAACGTACACCATGATGACAATGTTGTCGTGTGTTGTTCATATGTGTGTGAACGCGTGATCATTTTTAGATCGTTCTTGCTTTGATGTGGTTTTCATTTCCTGAAGAGAA
>NMRB01000720.1:119912-144573 GCA_002633025.1 Notospermus geniculatus
CTTCACACCAGTGTTAGTGTAACACCAGTGTTGGAGTAACACCGGTGTGATGTTGACACCGGTGTCAGTGTGACACTAACACCATGGGGAACTGGTCCTGGGAAGTCAGTGTGGGAAATCCCAGCTTCCACATGCACTGCTGATACAGTTTTGCCAAGACAGACAGCGAATTTGACACAAGGTATGATTAATATTCAGTATAGCTACATGTAGACTAGGCTCATTTATAGCAGCTGAATCTGGATGAGATCTGAGGCATCCGATCTAGGCTTCAATAACGTTCGAAAGTGATTTGTGTGCAACCTAGGGCCTATTAAAGGTATTATCAAATCCCAGGGCACACTTGTGTTCATGTGCTAGGCCTTGAGTGGTACAATTTGAAGACCAGCTGCCATTATTTTGTATCTATCTATCATGCAGTAGGCTAGCCCTCTATGTCGCACTCTGGTCATCTTTAGTATTGTAGCCCAAAATGTCTATAAGTCAAAAAGTCATTTTCATAACTTTGCAGTCCTTTAACCCCCCCCCCCCCCCCCAGGAAGTTCATGTCGGATCCCAGAATATAGTGGGTTCCAAAATAGGGCTTGCAAAATGTTTTTAAATATTCCTAGTAATCCCTCGAATATCCCAAATTACACGCTCATATGTCAAAGGGGTCCTCAGCCTGGGGGGGGGGGGGGGATTGATATGCACAAAGGAAATGATGAAACAATTTCGATTTAACATTTGTCATTTGTTCTTCTGGTACATTCACACAGGTGAGCACATGGTCCATGGACCATTTCATTTGATATTTTTCAGTATGGCCAAACGTTTTACGTGGACTAATGCAAGGATGGAGGCAGCCTTGAACGCGATGATAGGAAAACACAAAGAGTTCTTACAGCTGAAGAAGCATGGCAGAAGTCAAGAAGTCTTCGAACAAGTTGGAGGGCAAATTGGCACTGATGGTAAAGTTGTTGAAAATTTCCTGAAGAACTGTGGGAGAGACTATAGAGAGGAAATAAAAAGGATGAACCAGTCTGGAATGGGAACTGATGGAGAGCCAACGCTCAGGGGATCAACTCAAGTATTCATACTTTTTGACGAGTACTATAGACTGTATTTTCCTGTTGGGGGAGCCCTACGACCAGATGTCCTTGTCACACCAAAGCAAGTGCAGAATCTGCCGTCAGCCACTGATAGCCAGGGAAATGCTAACAGCAGAGGCCAGTCTGCATCACCAACGCCATCCCAGTGGACAACAAGTGGTAACCAGAGAAACAGCCGAAGAGAACAGTCCGTGTCACCAACACCAACTTGCAGTTGGACAAGTGCTTTTGAAATAGGATATGAAGACTCGGATCCGGGAGAGGTAGAGATGACCAATTCAGACATGTCTGTTCTCCCTTTTTCCACTGGTAATGTAAGCCATGCTTCCAGTGCCCCGGTTACACCTCCTATGGCATCCACCTCTTCCAGTGCACGTCCGTCATCCTCTTGCTCTGGTAAATCTGACAAGGGGAGTGGGCCAACTGCTAAAAAGGCCAAGGTCGACTTCCTGGCATCCTCCTCGTCTTTCCAGGAGGAACATGTGAAGCTCCTCAGGGAACAGAACAACCTACTTGGAAATATCTGTCAGGAGCTTCAGCTTCTCAGAGAAGGCTATTTTGCTGCGCATGACATAACCATGTCTGAGGGACCAGACACCCATGAGACAAACAAGTAATCAGTGGGCATCATTCCCAGTGGGCATTCCAGACGTCACATCCACATTAACAGGTAGAGAGCGTGATAATCATCCGTTAAATCCAGTTTGGGGAAAGTGTAATTTTTGAAAATAATATTGCACCATGTAATCAGGGTCCAGTTTCACAAAGAATCTTAAGTCTAAAGTTTAAATTAAGTCATCATGTGACCAGCAGGTTTCAGCAAATCAGATGACTTCATTTCAGACTTAAGTTTTTTCTCAGACTTAAGATTCTTTGTGCAACTGGGCCCTGTTCTTTTCTAGACTTTTCTAGACTTTTTAAAAGAGCGTGATAATCATCCATTAAATCCAATTTGGGTAAAGTGTAATTTTTGAAAATATTATTGTACATGTACATGTAATCTGTTCTTCTCTGAACTTTCTAGAAGTGTTCAACAAACTGAAGAATACATAAGTACAACGTGATCAGAAAATAGGAGTGATATGTCCCAATGTAGGCTAATTGTAATTGTTTTTTTAATAAATGTTTTGTTATTTCTTTTTCTATTCAGTTTTTGTTGTGACTCAGTGCTATTAAGTGCGAGGAGACAATTTTACAGAAAATACTGGCAGCTATTACAGACTGGGTGTACATGCCCTTCCTCGACTGCCCCAGTATTTTCTATAATTTCTTCATGGAGGCCGGTCAACACGATCAAAATCAGTTCTAAAGAGTACGGTATTGTAGGAAAGCTTTCGGTCCTTGCAACTCACAGGAAGTTAGTATACTGGTTGTGCAAAACAGCTACTGCAACTGTGCACTTGGAAGCAAACAGGACTCCGCCCTTCGCAGGGTACCTGTTCTCTTTCATCTGTTCCATCCGCCACTTGAGCTCAGATGCACCGATGGTCCTCTCTACTATCTGTCGCAGCCTGGTGCACTCGTTGTTGAACACCAGTTGTTCCCTGGGAAGATTCCGACCAACAAAAGGTGTGACAACACGGGGGTGAAGATTCCGGTAGGCTGCATCTCCTAAAACGACAACATTTTCTGGAAGATTGTCAAGGAATGCCCTGAACTCCTGGCACCAATCCACAGCTGTCCTGTCGTGGGTTGCCCTAGACCGAACACTGTCCTGATTAAAAATACTAGGACAGACGCAAGCAAATGCAGAAAACCATCATGGCGCCCGCTGATCTATATTTAGTTCGGGAGAATGCATTGCTGTAGAATGCTGTAGAATGACGTCACGAGCCGGAATTCCGGCTCAGATCATTTGGTTTCACCGGTCTTCGAATGCAAGCTGCCCAGAAGACCGGGTACCAGTCTAGGGTTGCCCCTGGTAAACCAGAGATGATGTGACGGACGACTCCTCTTCTATCGACGACATACTGGACGTTCAACGAATCACATGCCTTGCCTGGCCGGCCGCAATAATAGGCATCCCCAGCATAGTCGGGGCGTTGAATCCTTATGATGACACCATCAAGGTAAAGAATAACATTTCTCAAACGTCCGTTGATGTCAGCTAGTGGCATAGACAGGTCTCCGAATTCTTCTGGTCCTGGAAGAGCAATATGCTGGGGAGCTATGTCCATCAGGTAATCCGCTACCTCGTGTAGGTATCCGAAGGCCGTGCTCGTTGCCACACCATATGCAAAAGCCACTTGCCTGTAATATCCGGAGGCAAGAAATGCCAGGAATACCTCCACCCTCCTCTCGGATGTAAGTAGAGAGGGAGCGCGGGCCGCATTCTGTTCTCTGAAGGCATGGAATCCTTCGGTCAAGTGCCTGATGTCTTCTTCTGTCAGCCGAAGATGCTTCTTCGCTGGCTCACTGCTGCTAGCAGCTCTACGTTGTTCATTAGGGGCTCTTTCATCGGCAATTCCTGCAACAACTTCTTGGAATGGCACAAAAATCATGGTGGAATTTTGACACCAGATATGAAATCAGTTCGGTGTTAACCTCTAGGGATTAGTGTGACACCCTTTAGAAAAACCAATACAAAATTGGTCTGGAACACCAAGTTCAAATTAACACCGGTGTTTGGTGTCCCAGGCAGTGTCAGTGTAACACTAACACTCATTTACACCAAATGTGAAATGGGATCACACCAACACCCGGTGTTGACACCAAACAGTTCATTTCTGGTGTTCCAGACAGTGTTAGTGTCACACTAACACATGGTTCTTTACCCTGTATCGTTTACTGGTATCCGGTCCCAACATACTCGTTGGCCGCGAAGCATGCTGTCAGGCGTAAACGGGAAACCAGTCCCAGGGGAAAATGTCATGAGAATTGCGCTTGTTTGACTTTCAGGGCGGTATGCACCAAGCGAAGAATATCTTCAACTCAGGTTGAGCCACAACTTTTCCATTGTCAGATCATGCCCTGGCAAACCTGAACAATGGAAAAGTTGTGGCTCAACCTGAGTTCAAGATATTAAAAATCTTCGTTTGGTGGTGCATACGGCCCTCAGAGGTTAATAGAACTCGATCACGACCAAAAAATGACTTGGGACCCGATCTGACTTGAATCCCCAAAACTCGAAACGCCGCATCCTGAGAACATCAGGGGTTCTTACGGTGACGAAGGAGCGAGCGCTAATAACCCCTGATGTTCTCAGTCATCAGTGTAAAACGCCGCAGAAAGCCAGCAATGCAAACGGCCTCGGGCATGATGGTTTCCTGAAGATATTGCTGGGGTCAGTGCTGAGAGAGGTGCATGCACGGTATTCAACCGACGAAGGGGAAATCGACCTTGAAATCAATTAGAG
Organism: Notospermus geniculatus; assembly: GCA_002633025.1. Lineage (NCBI taxonomy): Eukaryota > Metazoa > Nemertea > Pilidiophora > Heteronemertea > Lineidae > Notospermus > Notospermus geniculatus. The sequence continues at coordinate 124,359 of NMRB01000720.1, forward strand.
TAGCAGGCGCAAAACCCGATTGTCCCTATAAGCACCTGTCCTGGTTAATGACCCATTGCACGCGCTGATGAGTGAAAGAACGGGCTGTTTGTTTTAAGGAGATGATCATCCGGTTAGCAACAACAATATAATCATTGCCAGGCTTTACCTTTGCGTAAAAGGGAAATGGGCTCTTGTAAATAAAAACGGGACGCACGACATGCACGATGGTTGATGGGTGCACCTGAGGCGTCAAGGGGATGTCCCCCGATACTCGAGATCAAAAAATTGGCGGGAAGGCGAAACAGCACATGCGGGCCGGCGGGCTTGGCTCAGAAAGCCTACTCTGGTGCCCCAATTCCCCCAAATGTCCGACTGAATTTGTAGCATCGGTCGTGGTTGCAAATTTGTTGCGGCCATCAATGCAGATACACCTGCATAGTCCTCCGCCGTGGTCATCCTTATCTATTCCCGCCTACAGGACCGACGTCACGTGACATTCAATTAAATTGGGATCCACCGGAATAGCGCGCCCCGGTCAACGATCAGGAGCGTGTGTCAAAAGCCTCAAAAGTCACATAATGGTTCTATTTGACATTTTAAATACGCGCGCCGCGGCAGGGATTATCACAGCGACGTAGATTTTGATGAGGTGGGCACCAAAAATGTGGCCTATCATTCCTGATTGCCAAAACAATGCAGTGTTTTTTTTCAATTCTATTGTTGATGATTGCCGTGTCCTCGGTAACACGCGCCCTCACCTGAGTGTAAGAAGAAACGCTTGTTGCGAGTAACAAATACATAAATGGGACTCTAGAATAATGGCACTTGTAATGTTGTGACGATCTGCCAGGCCACAACACAGAACAACACAACCTGTTCGCCCATGGGTGAATTAACGGCGAAAGGCGGGCAAACGGCCAACGTTTGTTGCCAGGGCCAATAGCGCCAAAATCTCCGCCCACTTGCATTCCAGGCCAAGTTATCTCTTTTGGAAATACCGAACAATTGTTATCGTGTTGACCGAACACAAATAGAATCGTTCGAGTCAGTGGCGCGTTGCGAATGTATACAATAGCGGGCTTCCGTAGATACAAAGGAATGTCTAATGACGTCATCTCGGAATTCCGATTTCCGGGTCATGCCAGTGCAACGATGAACTGTTCTCGGAAGGAATGTAAAAAGTTTTGGCCTGCCCGCGGTCGAAAAGGAGACTATACACGAAAACACACAACACCAGTAGTTACTTTATAGTTTAGGACGTAAGGATTTGGGCAAAAATTGGATCTATTTTGCGCTAACGCTCGAGAAAATCCGAGGGAAAAGGGGTTTCCCAATCCACTCCATTTTGACGTGTATTCATCATTATCATCACACATCTCTCTCATGTCCGGTAAGTCATCAAATTAAACACCATCTATTCCCCGTTTACCTCTTTGTTATTGTGGCTCAGATCAAATACAGTCTTGAGGATTTAGTAAGATCCATATCAGTGCGTTTCTGATCAGTACAAGACGTTTTTCATGGCGTGATGCAGTGAGTGCGGCTACCATGCTGATAATGAAATGATATAGTGATATACAATGTATAACTACATACACTGGTCATGTGCTGTCTTGCATGCAGAGATAAGACTAGCTAATAATCTGTTGAAAAATGCCTTCTGTGCCTGCACAAGTTAGGTGATATGTATTGTCAATGTCAGGTGATAGGCCTATATCCGTCCTAGGCCTAGGCCTGTAGGCCTATTTCATGCATTTGAGAATCTGCCACGGGTTTACGTAATGAGGGATTCGCTCCCTTGCCCTGCTGAGGTGATGCTGAACTCATCTGATGGTGTTGCTGACTGATGTCATGTAGAAAAGGGTGCAGTGTTCTCTGCCAGCTTGCTTGCAAGGCTCTGACATCACTGCCCAATGCCCTATGTAACTTCCTCTAGATAGACCTATTTGATGGCACCAGCCCAGGTGAAATCCCATTCTGCCTAATTAGCATCACTCCACACCAATGACTTGTCATGAGCCATGCCAGTGACACCACTTCCCCTACCACAGTGGACCTGATTGCAGTTGAACCCATGCCTCAGACTTGGAGGTGATAATGCATTGCAGCATCTTTTACCTCATTTAGAACATTAGAACGCCCAGCGGTTTACGGCACAGTTTTCAGAGACCTTGCTCCATAGTGCATTGTCAGCCACCACTTTCCCTGTGTTATTGCAAACAAGAACAGGATGCCCTCATGGCATGCCTGGGGAAATTGCAAAGTCCGTGCAGAAACCTGCTTTAGTGGAAATAGGCCCTCAGGGATGAGCTCTGCATGTGAATATATACAGTCTCGCTCTGTGTGAATACTGCTAACCTACTACCCTCAGCTAAGGTGAGACAGTTATGATTGTCTCGCCTGCAGGCCATTCTATCAGTTTCCATTCTGAAACCCCAATAAACGGAACCCTTATCACAGCGCTGACAAAAAATGGTGGACTGACTTAGCCTTTGTGAGTGATTGCCATTTCAAATTGTGTGTAGACTCTCTGTGCTGTATAGCTAAGGAGTCTGGTTGATACACGTCTGTATCATCATTCAGCCACATTACCCGGTTTCCATGTTTACCTTAAACATCCCACAGTCCTGAAGCAATACCGAGATATATCCAATAATATTGATTATTGATCAGAAGCAATCGACCAATGATTGGGTTTGCCAGGCACGGGCTCACATAACTTGAGGGTCTGACATTTTCCGCCTTGGCTAAATGGCAAGCAGCGTGTTGAGCGACTGCTATCGTTTGATGTCTGGCCTGCTGAAAGGCAAAAATGATTTTATGATTATACCTATGAAATTCACAAAAAATGTATCAGACTGGGTGTAACAATGTCTTGTTTTCATATTGAGTGGTAAAAACGAACATCACTGCTCAGGGGTATTGGGGACCTACTGGTATTTGTACCGGTAGTAGTATGCAAACTGGAGGCGGGAGTATCTGGATATGGACGGTGTCTGGACAGCAGCGCAAAGCCTCCAATCTCATCTCTCACCTCTGATCACTTGATGTGTCAGGATTCTAGTTGGTTCTATTATGCACTACAGCAGTTACTTCAGAGCTCTATCTTGTCTACAGCTGGTCGTGCAATGAAGATGAAAATGCATCTTTTGCACTTGTAGACAAATAAGATATGGGTAGTGAGACAGAATGCCATCTAAAGTGTACCCACTTTCGCACATTCCTTGCCCAACTATGTACTTTTCCATCAACGCCTTCATTACCAAAACAATATCAAACGCCCTGAGGGCATTTCTCCTGCAATACATGAAAGACATCGTCACGTTGTACGATGCATTTTCTAGCATTGTCGACACCACGGGGCACGTACATCACATCCTTGTTCACCAAAATAGCCCATAAATCTCCAAGAACATCCTGCAAAAAAAGTAATTGCAACGTACACCATGATGACAATGTTGTCGTGTGTTGTTCATATGTGTGTGAACGCGTGATCATTTTTAGATCGTTCTTGCTTTGATGTGGTTTTCATTTCCTGAAGAGAACGTATACATAATGAGGTTTAGTTCCTTTTCTCTGTATATAGCATCACAGTAGCCATGACCATTAAATGTGATCACTGCATCTACCTCATTCGAAGGAGTACCGGTAACCCTTTCAGTTCTACCATCGCAATGATCAAATTCAGCCATGAAGTCCGTGACAATTCCTCCTAAATACCGCACTGTCAGATTTTTCATCTGATTGTGCGAAATACGAGCAAAGGCTTTCGTGGGTCTATAGGCCCTGAATCTGAATTTACCAAAAAATGTGTGAAAAATTCAACCATGTTCTGCAGACATAAGTGGATTATAAACTCAGTCTCAATTTCAATTTGCCATGGCATCCAGCCAATGGTATATGCTCTGCTCTATGTGTGTTTTGTATGTGTTCTTGGTTTCAAATGTCATCAGCTTCTGACATTCAAAATTTTGCCTTTGAGCAAAGGTTATGACTAATCGTACTTGAAAACATACGCACATTACGAAATTAACTGGAATATCTTCATTTGTGACCCTTTTTGTCTCGTTTCTTGTCCCCAGCATGCCCTACCCCTCGAGCTCTTCTGATGACACTGTTATCAACAAAGAAAAAGTTTTTGGACTGATACACTGAGGGTGTTTTTTGTTGTTTCCTTCCCTTCAAAACTTTCAAAAACACAGCAAAGGAAACAGGCAGGTACAAACATGCCAAACATTAGGAGTGAAATCAAGTACCCTTCAAAAACAGGATACCATCACAGATAAAACTGTGCACTGACCATATCCTGGCCGTGTCCTGGCCTGGTTTGGTATGGGAGATTCCAGGAAACCACTGTCCTTTGATTGGTGCCTGGCATTCCATGCATAGTATGACCTGTTTCAAAATCATTATGGGTGGCTGTTTGGAAATCGTAGGCCTATTTTTGAGATGGAAAATTATTCTATTGTTCATTGGGTCAGAAATGACGTCAGTTGTGTGAAGGTTTTGTTGTGAATCTTCGTCATCTAGGTTTCATGAATCGTTTCTTGAAATGATTGAAGCACGTAACTTGAAAGATTGACCCAACAACACCTATCTATCTGTTCGGAAACCTTTAAAATGTTGAGGCCCTTTCATACAAACGTAGGGTTCAAGTTGTGCCACTCGTGGGAAAATTCCATAAGCCTAGTGATGGAAGGCACAAAAAAATTGCTCCGTGCCTGGAATTTCAAATGAGCTGTTCCTGTGTGTGTCCTGCAGGAACACCAGTCAGCCATTTCCGGTAACTATCATAATGGCCCATCAAGGCTATTACCATGTAATTGTTCCGTTTGTTTAAAGTTCGGAACTTGTTCTTCCACTGTCTGGTACTAGGTCAGCTGAGGGGAGGAAGTATGTGGTATTTGTCAGGTCGGGACAGAACGGACATGGTCGCCGATTCTGAATGGGTGTTCCTCTACTACTTATTGAGAAACTCAGGCCATTTATAGTCCCTACCGATCCCTACAGTGTAGAGGGAGGTCTGCAGGTTAAAGGGAGTTCGACAGAGATCGTTTCAGAACTCCTGTGCTGAGAGGACTCATGCGACAAGTTGATTCTTTTCTGAATCCCATTGAAAAGAACCATTACTTAAAAATGAATATGATATTTGGAGACAATCCAGCTATTCGTCCAGGAGTTATGGCACATTTTGTATTTTCAGTTTTGGCCACCTGGTGGCCAAGCCAAGAATCTAACTAAATGAAACTTGGTGTCTAAGGTCATCTGAATAAGGAGTATACAAAGTTTCAGATCAATAGTCCCAAGTACTAATATGACACCAAGTTGTGATTATGTGAGGAAGTTCAGAACAGTTACCCCATTTAGATTTTGAATAATATTAGTATGGACCCCATGAACACTAAGTCAGAGGGTCTGATTCTCACACGTTTGGTCCAAAACAAATCCACCGTGATAAACTTATCCTGGCATCCAAAGCCATTATCCAGACAAGGATGTCGTCTGGGGTTCGCGCATATTTGAGGATTTATTTTGAACCTGTTTTGCTCCCACCGAGGTGAAGGGTCAGACGATGTGGACCCTGGTACGAGCCAGCCCCGGGCGGTCATGGAAATAGATAAGATGATACAATGGCGCGGGTGATGAATAGGAGACCCCGCCCCCACACAGTGTGCCGATCTACTTCTGTGGTCGAGGAAGGTTTTACGAGTGTTGTCGTGGGTTTATGCTTTATTGATGCCAAAACATTATTTCACTACTTCAGATTTTACAAAAATTTCTTTAGTGAAAGTCATTGTGTTGAGTTTTGTCGTTGCTAACTCGGACAGTGGGAGTTTCAATCACACTTTCTCAATTTGTTTGCGGAATACTTCCACAGTGTGTCACCGGAACGTCCAACCTCTTCATTTGCGGTGATGACTGTGAAAAGGTGAGTTGCATCTGCCTTTTATACAAAAACTTTTCCACCCTTTTAGAGACAAATTACAAACTATTTTCCATTCTTTTGTGGGTGTGGCCCAACTTATAGCACCGACTTCACATCCACATCTTCATCTTACCGTGTTGCCCCCTATTGATGACGGAGAGAACTACTTCCCTCCATGCTTGTGAAAATGACCATGATTGCCTCTCCATTGGTGATCTTGATTGCTGATCTTGATTGCTGCCTAGTGGGGAATCTTCAGGCCTTGGGGAATTAACAGGCCTTCCTGGTGGTGTCAATGTCATCTGACTTAGCTTGAGGACATTCCTCTTTGACCATGGCATGGAGACATCCAGGAAGGTGTCGTTTACAAAGGCTTCTTCGGAACAGGAAGGTGTCTTTCCTTGTTGGCACTCCCTGTAGATTATCATGGAATGGTAAACATGTTATTGTACAGTGTGACTCAAAAAAAAAAACAATGCTGTTGTTTGGAGTCTTTTATCAGGTCAAGACGGGGAATCCGACCTCTTTTGGGAGACACCTCTGCCAGGAGGACACCTCTCTATCAGAGACCGAATTCTTGTTATATCTGCCAGGAAGTCTTCAAATATTTCTACTAGTATGTTATCAAAAATAGATATCTATTTTTGATATTATAGACATTGAACTTCAGTCCATTTACATGTAGCTATTTGATTTTGTTCTTAATGAGGACGGCGTAGTACTAGCACCACACGGCGTCGCTGCGAGCGTTGTGACCAAAATGTCGTTTTTCTAACGTTATTTCCATTTATTTCTGGCATGAAAATAACCCGTTGGTTTTGGTCACCCGAGAGTAAAACTTACATCATCGTGTAGCAGATGAAATTTTCTTTTAATCTCATTACGTTTTTTCTTAAAATAAGAGACACGATGGCGATAATAGCAATGTTTTTGTGTCATTATTTCTGTAGAAAAATGTACAGGTCATTTTCTCATGACGCAACGTCAACACCTAAAATGACGTCAATGACGTCGCTCAGGTCACATCGCTCGCAGCGCCGACCTGTCGGGATAAAAAAATTACGCCATCCTCATTGAAGTTCTGTTTTATGGCAAGGATAAACATGACAATGTGACATTTTGCTGTCGCCATTGTTGTTATTTCGCATCCTTATCAAGAAAAGGAAGTGAGATTCTATGAAGTGTCCAATCCATCCCATAATGCCAGTGTCGATGGCTTGTAGAATTATAGAATTTGTTGGCATACATGCCATAACGATTTGTCACATTGCCATGATAACATATGTGGTGATAATTTCACCATGAATATTAAGTATTTACACTGTGTGTGTTAATCACTTGTTGAAATTGTGTACATTGGAACCTCTTTATCAGTTCGGGACGGCAGGTACTGTACTTATTTGAGAGGTGTCAATGAGAGGTATACGGTAAAAAAGGAACAGATAAAAAAGGTATAGGTAAAAAAGGTATGGTAAAAAAGGTACAGGTAAATAAGGTACTAGGTAAAAAGGGTATAATCATTTGATAAAGGTACTAGGGACTGAACTTCAATGTTCTTAACAGAGAGGTGTCCTCCTTGCAGAGGTGTCCACTAAGAGAGGTTCTACTGTATTCAGGTTGGAATTGGGGTGATTTAGGATAGGATACGTTAGACAGTCAACCATAGATCAGAATCAGTCTGATGATATTCCTTGTTTTCATACCTCCAATCCTTATGTACTCCCCACAGTTTCCAATCACTCAGGGCCCGTATGCATAAAGGTGGAATAAGCTTATTCCAGATATAATTTAACGTTATAACGTGAAGTTATACCTGGAATAAGCTTATTCCACCTTTATGCATATGGGCCCTGGTGTTCTGGAACTGCTGCAGTTTTCTGGAGATGACCAATAGGTGTCACTAGTGTGTGTTAGAGTTGATGCCAAATTTATAGACAGCCAATCAGTAATCTGCTTTCATGACTAATTTGGGGGGCATAGTGATGGATGGTCCTACATACTGTCAGCTCAACTGTAAATTGTGCCTCGCTGCATCATCAGCACCATCTTTTGGTGGTGCTTCAGTTTTTCTGCCAGCAATACCCAGCATTCATTGGAGTTTAACTATGTGACATGGAAATAAATGCAGGGCGAATCATAGACCTTACGATCTCCACGTGATCTCTGCTGCAACAATCAAAACATGTCTGATTCCACTCACAACAAGCATCCCTTAATCCCGATCTTTAAGGGCCGTGTTGAGAAAAGGGATATGTGTCCAGGGTCGGAGATGTCTTATTGAAAGACAGACCTGCCCTGATGTCAGAGGGGTCAAACAGATTGTAAAGTTCAACTGATAATAGTGGACTGTCCCTGTGGTCATACCTCTTTAGGGCGCACCTATTGAGATGTAGAGGTCAAGAACACGATCTGATATCAGGAGGAAACTGTACTGTATTGTGTTTTTGAATCCTATTCTTTTGGTTAAAATCAGTTCAAGGAAAAAATCTCAAGTTCCGACAATAGGGTTGAATTCCTGTCTGCTGCCTTGTCCCAGGATCCGGAGTATTATCATAANAAATCAAGGAAATCTGTGTATGAGATGGGGTGTGTGGGAGGGTGAAATTAAAAAGACATGAATACTTACGTGCAAGATGTGACTGTGTTGTTTCATTGATGGTTCTGCATTAAACATCACCTGTACATGGACTTTACAAGCATTGATCTAATGGTGAAGTTCTGACGTCACAGTGTTTTGTGCGTTGTTTATTCTAGGGTTCATGGTTCCTGTGATTCCCTGAATCCATTCGATGTAGCCAACCAACCTGAAAGATTTCCCAGTAACGGTACTAGTCGTTGGGGTTTCACCAAATCAAGCGATGCTGCTGTGCTATGTAGCACGCTCTCAAAATCAGTTACAAGTGCTGAAGACTATCAGTAATACCCTTTAGGTCTTGGCGCCTTCAAGTTGTAAATGCAGTTTCTTAGATAAATACTTATAAACTGATCTGTGGAGCAATCTGCTACAAGGTTTCTAGCCCAACAAACCAAGTTCAGTTGGACTGAGAGTGCTGTATGATGCCAACGTCTCACAATTACCACAATTCATTTTATCAGGCTTCTCTTCTAAGTCACATCTTTATCAAATCAATATATCCTTCTTATCGCCTTATTTCAATAAAAACTCCGGGGCTCGAATTTGTTTTTGCCGAGTCAGCAGATTCTGGAAATAAAGAAAAAAATGATTCACTGAAACCGGCAACCTCTTGCCGTCTTGTAGTTATGGCCATGCAGAAGGAAGCCGTTTATCAATACTGTAGACAACAGGTGGCGTAATATCAAAACCATGTTTCTCAGGTGTTGCTTGCGAGGTTGAAATTGCACTTGATGGTCAGCAAGTAACCTTTCGTAAAGGATGGCATTTTCCTTGGGATTCCCGGTGGTGTGTCATGAATTTACTTATCGTCATAAAGGCAGACACGTTTTAGTTTTATCATCATAACCTTGATCCATTGATATCGGTAGACATTGATTGAACATGCTTAATGAACAACAAGCATACTGTTACTGTTGCTATTGACACTGACTGTTTACTGACAACATTTGCTGGAGTTTTAGTTCGTGTGTGCGGAGTAGTCATCGTGTCATCCATTGTAGTTCCTATCACGCCTGTGTTTCTGGTCATGGGCATTTTTCTGACCAATTTTGGCAACTCCTGATGTTTTGTAATAACACAAACAATATCGTAATAACAGAGAATGGTTGACCTATATTGTACATAGTTCCTAGTGGTGCAAGAGGGGGATTTGTCCATTGGCATGAAACCCTTACCCACAAAAGGCACCCATTGTACAGGACCTGGCTACCATGTGCTGCCCTCTATCATAGTTATGAGCCCCATTGATGAGGGTTTAATCATCCAGCAACCCAAGGCCCTGACAATGTAAGTTGATTTAAAGGCAAATGAAAGGTGGTTGTCCACATGATTGTCTTGCTAATGGGGACGATAGCCGACTTTTTCAATAGGTGTCACTAGTGGTTAAATCTATTGAAATGAAACTGACATCCCAGTCCTGATCAATCTCCGACACAAAAGGCGCCCATTGTATTAGGATCGTGTTTCGGTGTGCTGCCCTCTGTTGAGCTAGCGTCCCCATTACTTGTTGTGTACTGTTGGACATCCTCCCGCAGCAGGGCTTTGGTCTCGTTCCTCTTCATACACTCGCACACCCTGCTGTGGGAGGATGGCGGGAGAACTTACCAACTTAGAGTGAATGTGGGTTGCAATCAAAAGCCTGGCACAATTTCAGAACTGTGCGGTTCTATTCTGGGGGCTTCACCGTTCTGTGTCAGATTTGGTAGAGCATCCTGTATGTTTTGGTTCCTGGAGTGGAATGTCTCTCCCCCTGCAACACAAATGATCAGATGATGATGCTGAAAAAAAAATAGACAATGGCAGGTTTTCTGTTGATGGCAGTTTTTCTGTTGAAGGCAGTTCTATATAAACCCAACACAAAACATATCTGACACACAGTAAATGGGCATATTTTTCGCTGATGTTGCCTCTTGGCAACCAATGCATGTATGGACTTGTTCCTTTATTATAAATGGTTAATTTTCATGACATCGTGACATATGAGTTATAGTTATGGTTTCTATTGACTCATTAGCATAAATCTGACCTTGACCTTGCCAAGGTCAGAGTGGTGCAATGGCCTGAATGTAGGATTCAAGGAATTCGGCTTGATCACTCTGACCAGGGACTGAAACTAGGCTTATCACCAAGTTTAAAGAAAGAAGGTGTGTGATTGGTCGAGGTGTTAGCAACATATGTTACGTTTGATGAAATTCCAGTTGGCAGAGTTGAGAAAATGGTCATTACTGTCTATAAAAGTGGCTTCTTCCTGCACAAATCAGGACATATGGATATCTGGTCATTGGACTTTGTTGACCTGACAGTTCCTTGACCGTGAGCTACATGTAAAAGGATATGTTGATTTGAGTTTTCTTCACCTATATCAGGTTAGTTTCTCTAACCCCTACCTTCATTCATAATGTTTTTATCATCAAACCTACCCATATATTGAGGCATTTTTCACTTCATTTCTCATCTCATTGTTCTTAGATAGGTAAATCTGGATATTTTTGGTGATTTACATGTTCATCCTCCCACAGCAGTGGTTTTTACCTCGCTCCTCTTCATATGCTTTTGTGGATGAAGAGGAGCGAGCTAAAAAAACCCTGATGTGGGAGGGTAGTGGAAGTTGGATGAGAGTAGCTCCACTTCTCATCATTTAATAGTTTCAATAAATTATTCATTTGCTACATAACATGTCCAGAAAAATATACCTTCAACCCCCCCCCCCCAGCCACCATGAGCCTTGTCTTCTTCTATATCATTTCATGCCCTAATGGCCGAGTTTGCTTTTGAATTTTGCTGAATCCTTCAACATGTTCAACATTCACCTGCTGGCCGAGGGGTACACAGTATTTTCTCATGTAATCATCAAGAATCTCACTCATTTTACCATCGACTGGGGCCTTTATGTATTATTCTTATAGCCTGTCATTGTACTGGTCTTACTGAGGTCAATGCCCTGTTTGGCCCAAAGGTACCGGTAACTAGTTCTTCCGAGTAACTGATCAGAGAATGAGCTGAACTAGGCCTACCACCACTTTCATTTACATGTAGCCTAATATACCTATCACCAAGAATTCCGTGAATCACGATTACCACTATATGACTAGCATCAGACATTCAGAGGCATTTTCCAGTGATGAACAAGGCTAGAACATTCATGACAACCTTGGAAGGTTTCCTCATGCTGCAGTTGAGGAAGTTTTTGACTGGGGTGTGAAGGGACTCGAACCTGGCAAGGTTTCTGCCAGAAATATTTTTGAGGGTATGCAGCTCTTCAAAATCAGCAAAAAAAACCCATGAAATCAAAGAAAATGGCCCTTTCTGTTCCTTTGAGGGTACTCACAGCGTACCCTGCATACCCTCTGGCGGAAACACTGCCTGGAGGATATGACCTATAAGTACCCTATGTTTAAAGAGTCAGAGGCCCGTATTTTACAATGCTCCTCAGCGTAAAGAAGTTGAGGAACTCCTTTATGTTGAGGAGCATTCCAAAATACGGGCCTACTGAGTGCAGACAGAATGCCAAGCCTTCAATCAAACAAAGTCTCATCCTGTGCCATAGGCCTAGGCTTAATCAATGGCTCTTTGCTCTGGTTAGAGGACCAGTTGGCTACTCTTCTTCATCGCATGGGATGCAGTATCTCCGGGGTTTGTGAGCAGTGATGTAGGAAGTGAGCACAAGAACCACTGATCACTTCAGGATCCCAAACGTGTGAAGTGTTGCTATCGTCAGGCACTTCAAGTGCTGCCGCGGGGGGGGCCACTAAATTTTGGATTTTCCAAAGTGAGTCACTTGGATCTCGTACTGACTTGAATCACTGATTTTGTCTGAGCATTGTTTTAGGTCAGTTGAGTGGTCGGTTATCAAGGAACATGAAAACAGATCAGAGGCCGGTCTAAACGGTTTTGAAAGACATAGGCCCATATTCTAGGAGCCTCCTTGACCTTAACTCGAAGCTCTGCCCTGCAAAAGCTAAAGGTGAAACCTTAGAATGAAGGAAGCTTCTAGAATACGATGGCCCATTATTTCATATAACCAAAAATAACTTATATAACTTTATACTTAAATTTTTGTTGTTTCTGGACTCTGTGACTTGCTTGGATTATGAAAGACCAGTATGTCACTGTTATGAATTTCACCTTTTTGTAGGCCTATGCCGTTTGTTTCTCTGGCACAAAAATGCCGTAGGATATAGTCGGTTTTGTCATCAGTGTGTGATGTTTGTCAATACGATTTGGTTGCGACACACATATCTTTTGTGCTTTCCTTTGGTTGTGAACTTCATGTTCCTGGCACCAGGAAGGAACCGCTGGAAGGTTAGAAACGCTCTTCTGTTGGTCGATAAATGATTTTTATCTGCCTCACCTCACGGACAATGCAATATCTCCCTCATTCTTACCGGTATATAAAGAGCAGGATGTCTTGGACGGAACATACGTGTGTTTGAGAGGAAGTCATACTCTGCTCCGTATAAACATTGCTGCTGTTGACAGACGACCGTATTGTCATTTTTGATGCGGGGTCGGAATTGTCTTCCATTTTGTTAAGGTAAATAATAACGTGCTGTACGATGAGATGATATCTTGGTTCAATCTCAAGAGGGTTTTCATGTCTTGGCTGTCCGTCGGTTATTTATTATACCTGAGGTTGTATTACACCTTTTCTACAAGTACCTATCATGCCTATCGCTGTTGATGTAACAAAGATCTGAAACAAAGGACACTTCTTTCCAGGACTTCCGTTGCCGGTGTTTGGTTTGTGCTTTGGGCCAATTGGTCAGTTGGAGATCTACTGGTATGAAGGGAAAGGGTTACCGGTAATTTAGCATTTAGTTGACTTCTTATGGGCATTTTCTTGTCGTTTCAGATTATACAATAGTTAGTGACTAAAGCAGCAGCCATGACAACCGGTAAGTCATGCAGGGTTATACAATCATTTTTCTGGAGGACGACTTCGGTTATTATTTCATTTTTCTGTGAGACTTAGAGACTCTGCGGGCTTTGATGGTGCGATACCTGTCACTTTTGAGGTTTCAGATTTGCCCCCTGCAGTTTCAGATTTGACTCCCTCAAAGTTTCCAATGGCCCTGCTGAAATCGTCAAAAATTGCGCCGGACTTCGTTTCCGTTTCGGTGCTGACTCCGAACCGCAGCTGGTGCGAAAAGTGAATGAGCGAGCTCGAGAATAGTTCGAGTACTCTTACGCTGAATCCTGAAGGAGCTACACGATCTGGGAAGAGGGCACACAAATCTTTTTGAATTAAATAGATTTTAAAATGCCATTCACGTTTCAAAAGTTTGTTGAAGATGAATCTTGTGCTGCGGCGTCTGCGGGTACTTGGGCACACTTCGACTCTGAAAAGGGGTATTATTTCCTCTTTTGCCACATGATTATGCTAAATTTGTGCATTGTTCGTTTTGAATGAACGAAGAAAACTATATGTAAATTAAGAGTACTAGTAGTGGATTCTAGTGGTTTGATTCAATATGGGTGACTGTTTAGGGGGGTCAAGCTGGTCCGGTGGAGTTTAGCCCTGTCACCTGGAGCTGTCTTCTTAAAAATATCGAATCAAGAGCTGCGGGCTAAATGCAGTTTTAATTATATTTGAATTATTTCACAATCCTAAAAAGATTTTAGGCTTGTTTTTAAAAAAATTGAAACTTCAAAACTTCAATAAAATATCTTACAATTTGTCTTTCAACTAAAAAATCTGTGTGTAACACAATAATCCTGCTACCTCGATTTCCCGGTCCATTAATGTTTCCATCAATAGATAAGTTTGTGATGAATAAAAGAAAATGTTCCCAGCCCCCAGAAAATCATTATCCAGGTTTTACAACAAATCTGTATCTGATTTTTGCCTATGAAAATATGGCTTCTGAAATATTTAGAGAAGGTATTGTGAGCAAGTTTGTGGCATTCATGGGCACAAATGACTTCTGACTCAGCTGCAAAATTTGTTCGCTTTCTGTGCATTTCCATCTGATCGTTGCCCCACAGCATGTCCTTTTAGGTCAAAAGGAAGTAAAAGAAAGCCAATTTTTTTGTGGCCCCATCGCAGCCACTGCGTGTTTTGTAAACAGGCCCTAAACTCAAGTTGCCACTGTGTGTCTCATTGGACTGAGTTACTACCGGTAGTTAGACCGACACCTAGGGTCATTGACTGGTGAATTTGGCGTACAGGTAAAATGAGGTGGGTAGGTGGCTTCCTGTATGAAGGGAATCCATATTTGGGAGATTTTCCCAACACAACAATGAAATATTCAGGCCTACACACTATTTATAGGCCACATACAATCCTTAATTTTGTCTGTCATTCACTCATAATGTTCAGACGATTTGCTTATATATTTGTCAACAAATACCATAGCAGAGATTTCGTAAATCTAAAAATACCACGTGAATCAAATAAATGAAATGCCAGATCACTATTACTGAATAAACTGACCAAGTATGGCAGAGAAATGTAAATGTCATATCAGTTGACCTGTAGTTTGTGTACATTGTGTGTGTGAATCCACTGGTGAGTCAGATCTGGTTGGGGTGACACAAGGACACAATACATTCCATGCTAAATTGAACTAAAATGGTCAGGTATGTTGTACTAATTATACATACGAAATACGGTCCTTCTTTGGAGATGTCACGCAAACCATACTACAAGTTAGTGAGTAATAACATCAAGGGTGGACGATTTTCAATGCCTGAGTGGGTCACGTGATTTCCTTCTGAAAAAATCCGCGACTTCCTGATGGTTCTGTCCATTTTATCTATTTCTGGGACAGCAGACGGAATATTTACATATCCTTCCTCAGGTTAGTGAAATGTGATGTCCGCTTTGTATTTTTGATATTCGTGGAATTTGTCTATATGGTCGTGACAACTGAATTTTTTTATTTTTGAGATTATAAAATTAGTCGGGTAAATGGATTGTGATCATTAAGTGATGTTTTGTAGGTTTTAGGTGATTTTGTTAGCAATTCTCCCTTAAAGACATTAGGCCTCAGAGCGATGGGCAAGGGGGGTCTACAGTGGAACCTTCATTTAGCGGACATCCTGGCCAGATACCTCTTTATCATGGACACAAAAGTTCCCCTCAAAATGGCTCATAACTTAACTCAGTGCTTCAGTGTTTTCTTATGTTTAATGATGTATTTTATAGACATGCATATTGGGTGAAAACAAACTTGGATTCTGTCCATAATGTTGGCCATCAAAACTGTCATGTGTCCTGTGGCATTGACCTCATCATGTCATCCTGGTCTGCGGCCATTGGCGTGACTGTTATTACACAGAATGGGATTAATAGGCCTACATACTTCCTGAAATGTGAAGCTTAATGACCTGAATGCCGACCAGATGGCTAAATTCCCCTATTTTGTTTATGCATTTCCTTTGATAACCCCTGAAAAATTTCCTGAAATGTCCTGATTTCCTAATTAGGGGAGATTTTGTCTTCCTGATTGATCCATGGATTTAGCTCCTGATCCTAATCATGAGCTCATTTGACCCGTTGGTTTTCTCCTACACTCGGAAAATTTTGGCTAAAGTTTAGAATCCCCGATCGGAAGTGACGTTACTCCATGGCACACAATGGAAATCCTATTGTACAATGCCGCTTATTCCGTCAATCGATGACCTTTTTTGGGGCACTGATCGGGGATTCTAAACTCGTTCCAAAATTTTCCCCTCTGTCCGATAAGTCCTCCCCCTCCCACAACTTTGGTTTTGCACTTCAATAGCGGAAAGTTGGTGCCGTCAGACACTAAATAAAACAGCTTTTTCCGTGGACATTTTAGAATTCTCAATGCAGGAGGAAACCAGTTGGTCAAAGCGGCATTGTCAGAAAACTGTCATTTCCTCTCACTAGAGGGCGATCGGGCCTAGAATCAATGCAAAATGCCACTCTGAGTCCAAGCCCACTGGGAATACACCATACCAGCACAAAAAGGGTTAAAAGCCAAAGTCTGACAAAAACTGGAAAAAGTGAAAAAGTTCAATGATATGACCCCCAAACTCCCATCAGTTATGGATGCTGCTTTTGGCACGTATTGTGTCGTTCAGGCCACGCTGCCCTCTCCAGGAAAACACTTGAAATTATTCTGTTGACAAATCCATCTTCAGGGATCGCGGTAAGTGCGCCGGCGCACGAATGGCGCGCAGCGTAAGTACGTCAACGCACGCGTGTTGACTTCATTCTCGAGACCTTGTTATAATGGGCAGCACGCCAAACAATATGGGAAACTGGTGCTCAACTTTATGATGAGAATCAAGTTTGAAGTTGGTGAGGTTGCCCATCTGCGGGGCACAAGTAGGTCCCGTGTTGCTCAAACGTTCATTTTTAGCTTACCGTGAGAACCAATTCGCGGTAGATTGGGTGAAATGTTCAACAGATATGCGGTCTGGAGGTTTGGGGTTAAGAAAAGAGGGGTCCATTGTTTTGTCCCTTTACACGTTCATTTCAATGTTCAACTATATCCAGGTAGTTACAATGTATGTAACAATTCCAAGTAATGGGAGACATTCCTGCTGTTAGAGGCCACCACAGGTTCGTGGTCCTAGGACGTCACGACATTTGACGTCATAGAGAAGAAGTGCGTGCCATGACGTCGTCCATAATAACGTGAAGGCCATGGCTCACGTCTTTGACATCAAATTTTGTGACGTTCTAGGACCGCTAACAGGCGGCATCTAACGGCTGGAAAGTCTCACATTCTCTTCTGGACAAATAAGGTGTTGCCAAACTGTGATAAATGTGCCAGTTCAGCCTGTTGTTTAGTGAGTTTGAGTCTTTCTTGAGTTATCACAGCGATTGGCAGCCATCTTGATTCATTCCTCACAATAGACCATTCTCAAATTGACGTTAGCAACAAAGATCTGCGCACTTCTGCCGAAATCTCAACCACAACCTCGATCTGAAACTGAATGACGTGACGCAGAAAACCCCACGACATTCGAAGACATTGCGCCAGAGTCGACCATTGCTGAATCATGGGCTGCGTCACATCATCCGGATTCAGATCGAGGTTCTGGTTGCGATTTCAGCGGAAGTGCGCAGATAATTCGAGAATCGTCTATCCTGACAAGTTTCGAACAGTCATTCCTATAGCGCAAGTTACACTTGGTGACAAGGTGCTAAATATGGATGTTGCCGTTAAAAGTGTCATCTCACATCTTCGAGATGTTTCCTCACTACATTGTAGTGTGCTAACAGAAGTCCAAGGTGGTAGAGGATCTGGAAAATTCATAAGTTGATCTCAACACAACTAGACCCACAACTGTGCATAAAAATCTGCATATATGCATTATCACTGTTCTAGTTATGAAATGAATTGGGTGTGACTTGTTTTTCTGATGTAATTATGTAATATCTGTCAAAGCGCATCGTAGCAACAGTAATACCAAAAATAAATGGATATATGTTACCTTTCCTCAGCCTCCATTCCTTGTTGTGCAATCCTCCTGATATCATGATTCGCGGTAAGTCCCGGGATTCGCGGTATATCTTTGGACAAATTTCAAAAGTTCAGTCCATCGCATTATTTTATTGCTCAAGTTCATATCACTTCTTTATTAGCAATATAACATTACTTGATACCATTGATACGTTTTTGTTGGGGTTATCTGCAGGGCTGAGTATTGTTAGGTAATGTGGAACGATCCCTAAGGACATCTCTCAATAAGGACACTATGGGCTGTATTCTGGGAACTTCCTTAACTCTAAGGTTTTCCTTTTTGTTTGCAGAATACAAAAGTTTAAGGTAGACCTTAGAGTTAAGGAGGCTTCTAGTAGAATATGGGCCTAAAACTCTTTCCCAAATCTATAATTTCTATAGATTTTCACCTCTGTTATTGGGACAGAGGTGAAAATTTAGATGGGGATTTAGCCTAGTGGTTAAGGCGTGCTGCCCCTGAGTGCTGGTGATTGATGCCTTTGCGCCTGGTCCGTGGGTTTGACTCTGGTGGTAGGAAGCTATACCCGGTATGTCTTTCACCTTAGAAGCCTGTTATTATTTCATGCCCTGTTATTGGGACAAGCTCCCTATTTGGACATCATTGTCATCCCTGAGGATCCCTGTAGAGAGGTCTCAGTAGGCAGTGCACTGGAACCTGTGTATTAAGGACACTTTCGGGACTGACATATATGCTGTCCTAAATTGAACAGATATGACCAATTAAGGACTGAGTGTTGCTGTTCTTAATAAAGAGGTTCTACTGTACTTTACAAAGAGTGTAAACTTGACATTAATGATCCCTGGACACTGTTTTTACAATGACGTTAGTAAAAGTATTCACTTTTCTCTTTCTGGCCATATTATTGTATTCTGTTGTCCAACTTGGTACAAATTGTCACTTCCATTTACAAAAATCACAAACTGAAAAATCATCACAAACTGCAAAGAAGTAACATGTTTGCTGTGTGGAGGTTGTCTGTCGGTGTAGCGCGTTGGTTAAACAGAGAAGTCACCTTTTCCTGCTTTCTCTCTCTCAGTTGAAAGAATAATCTTCTGTCCACAGGGGCCAAGATGACAATTACGGTGGAGTTTTAAAAGATGCTTATTTTCACCGTCCGTCCTCTGCTTGCTGGGCCGTGTTTGTCCCTTAGGTTATCAGTGATTCTTTAAACGCTCACTCCCTGACACCACTGCACTGTGATTGGAGTCTCATATTGTGTAGTTGGGACCAAACTAGTGTTTCTTCCAGAAATTTGAAAGGGCAGGGTTTTTTGAAATAAGCAAAGAAAAGGCTAGGGTGAACTGAGAAAATGCATTAGCTGTTCTGAAAAAAGGCAGGGAGCACATTTTGAGGGGCAGGGTGCTGCGCCCTTCTATTTTGATCTAGAAGAAATATTACAAACATTTAAGAACACTGATAATAACCTCAGGATTGGCAAGGGGAACAAAGAAGCACGGTAGTTTTCCAAACTGGCAAAAGTTCCAACTTGAAGACACCACCTTGTGCTGCATCAAATAACAAGCTCCAAAATAAAGTTGTGAACTTTTCGGGATCGTCTCTCTGCATGGAGTGACTTTTTCTTGCTTCGATAATGAGACTAGTTTTCACTGCCTCTAACTGGCCAGTTTTGCAATTAAGTCTGATTATTTTGTGTTCTTTTTCTTACAGAATCTGACAAACGAAGCCCGACTCCCTCCCCAGTCTCAGAGAACGAGACGTCTGAAACACAGGAGAAGAAATTCAACTTCTCAAATTATAGGTCCAAAGGTGAGTCAACTTTTTCAGTACCAGATATGAAGAGATGACATCCATAAGAATTCCTCTTCAAATTTCATTCGAGGGGGAAATAATTGTTCAAAAAATGACTCCTTTCTGCGACTGTTTTTGTTTTTGAGGTCCAAACATGTTCAATTGTCTCCTGGGTTTATTGATTTGGTCGTCGTCAGAACCGTCAGTTGATGTTCAAATTTTGAACGCCACAACGACGACGGATTTGGCAAAGATTTGAATCCGGAGACAAGCATATATTCAAATGAGTAACTTTTTGTGAAGGAATCATGAATGATCTTGACACAGTTGTGGGTTACGCTGATGGAAATTGTACGAGATCGGCAGCCGTCTAAATCCTTGAACAAAAACCATTGTGGCGTTGTGAAACTCAAGTGTGCCGTTCAAATGTTGCTTGTTTTTCCGCAAGTTGCAGCTGTCAGTTCTGTGTTGGGTCCTCAGTC
>NMRB01000720.1:167134-177398 GCA_002633025.1 Notospermus geniculatus
ATTTCATTCCCGGCTCTTCACGTCCGTCGCATGGGACAGTAAGCCGTGGTGCCTTGTACCTTGTGTCTTTGCAAGGGCAAGTAAAATACCCCATCCAAGTGAGGAACATGAGTAGCTTGTGATGGCCTCCTCCGTACTTACCAGGGCCAATAATGCTATAGCGTCGGCCCTGACGGAAAAATGAAATACAAATACAAATACAAACACTTTCCAAGAGGGCTGTGAGTGACTGCTCTTATGGTGTTGATTCAACACTTTCTTAGGTGTTCACCAACGAAGTGTTGCAAGTCACTTGTGAAGTGTCAAGTTCCACTGTGGAAGTGACCATGGTCACTTGTCAAGTGACCATTCCACTGTGGGCCCACACCTAACGCACCCGGAGAATCGTTCATGCCGTGAACTTTTTTTTTATTTTGGGCGATTTCCTTGGCTCTGTAGCCCTATCCTGCAGTATAAGTAGTAGTGATCTCCTTGGAAAGTGCTAGGCAGGAATACTTTAAAAGTTACAGTGGTCTTCCTAGAAAGTGTTAAAACAACACTTTAATCCTATTCCAGCACTTTCAGTGTATTACATCACTCGTAAGTGGTGGGGCGGTCCTATTCCAACACTTTCAGTGTATTACATCACTCATAAGTGGTGGGGCGGTCCCAGGTGTTTCAAGCCCGGTTTCAAGTGTAAGGCACCACTTCGAAGTGTTGCAATCAACAACTCTTTAAAGTGTGATGGTGACACTTTCCTCCACTTCAAGTGTTGGAGCAAGACCAACACTCCAAAAGTGTGAGAATCTAACACTTCAGTTTTTAGAGTGAAGGAAGTGAAGTAAGGAAGGCCCAGGAATCCCGACACAGTCAGTCACTGTGTCGGGATAACTGCGATAGGTGACGCTGTGAGGAGTTTCTACTACAATGCCCATCCTGTTTAAACTAGGCCCCCAATCACACAGTACTTCGAAACGACTTCATTGCTGGCCTTGGCCAGCTCTTGTTTACGAAAGTACTTCCATTTAATTGGTATAAACTATTTAATGCCAAAAAAGGCTCGATTTACAGTTTTTGAAATATTTCATATTCCCGACCAACTATCCAAAAAAGGCGATCGTGTTGCCCTAGAATGCACATATGACAATAACATCCAAAAGAATTTTTTTCAAATATATGTATGTGTCCAAAAAAGAGAAAACTTGTTTGGGAAATTTGAAAATTTCCATACCACTGGCAAGTTACTTCTTTGTTATGTAGATTTTCACTATNTGTAGAGCAAATTTTTGTCCAATTGGAATGCAATTAGTGGTTACCAGGCAGCCGTCTTGGAAAATCCACGTCATAAATTCTCAAGCTAGAATATTTTGACCTTGAAATTTTGACCGTAAATCATGGAACTCACGGCCTGGAGCATTTCGATTTTACGTTTGTCATTTGTTCTTCTGGTACGTTCACACAGGTGAGCACATGGTCCATGGACCATTTCATTTCAGGTACTATAAGGAAGTGACCCTGGATTTGGGGGATGGGACTTGTGTCACTTTTACTGTCGACCTACCAACATTCTATGCTGTTGAAAGAAAAGGTAAGCCTATACATGCCAACTGATCCAATTTTTTCCAACTCTTTGTGGACATAAAATGCTATATCAGTTTCACACTATTGTAGTGAAGTCCACTTCAGCTCCATTGTGTCCACACAGGCTGCGCAAGACTGCTGTTGAGACTGCTTTGCACAGACCTGTGTCCGCGCGCGGCGCATCACACAAAAAATTGTTAGTTTCTAAATACGCGAGCCGCATCACAGCTTGAACTGGGTGATCACGTGATCTACTCCGCCACGAAAGTAGATCCTAGAAAAATAGCGATATGAGGCTTATTTCGTGCAGACTTTGCAAATAATTGACTGATTTTTCATTTCTGATGACAAATTGCCATAGACATGA
The DNA here is from genome assembly GCA_002633025.1 of Notospermus geniculatus. Taxonomy (NCBI): domain Eukaryota; kingdom Metazoa; phylum Nemertea; class Pilidiophora; order Heteronemertea; family Lineidae; genus Notospermus; species Notospermus geniculatus. Next base: position 169,062 of record NMRB01000720.1, read on the forward strand.
TATTACCGAGAAGAAAAGGATGATATTGGATGACCCCGGCAGCCACTATCACAGTCAGTGTGTACAGTGCTGTGTAGACCGAGTGCTGTAGTGGTGATAGTGTGTGACGACGCACCAACGCAGCTGTCAGTGGCTAACATGACATGTGCAGCATATCTAGGCCTATGTATGTCATAATCATGACGGAACAGGGCTTTCATTAAGCCTGCGTATGGCGTCTATTACACATGTAAACTACGGCAATGACGCAAACATAAACAACTCTGAAGTCTCAAAAACGCAGGTAAATTCGATGATACGCTGACAGAGAAAGTGTGGAAGTCCCATCTGTATACTCAGTCTCCATTTACGCCAGTAGGACCCCAGCTCACGCAGGTATCAAGATATTGTAAGTCACGCCAGCCAAATTTTCTTCAACCACACCCAATCCTTGCTAGCGCAGCCGAAATAACTGGGGATTCCTTTCGCCCATGGCAACTACACACTCCTGGTTCACAGATGATACCGGTAGCAGCATACGAAGGGAAGATTTGACCCCAGCAAAATATAACAAGTAGTCATGACCCCCAAAAAGAATTGCTGGAAGTCTAAAGACCACAGCGTCTTCCCAAATTGACTTCCATGAAAAAAATGTGGAAGTCATGACCCAGGTAGTGAAAATGTTAATGAAAGCCCTGGGATAATGTGATACCCACACAAGAAGACATCCTTGGTAGGCCTATTTTAAGAGATTCTGCAATTTATTAACTCGAAGCGAGGAATCGCCCGCCATCTTGAAAATGCAACAAGTAGTCTTAAAGTATCCCATGATGCCTTGAGCGCGCGGTGACAGGTCAGTGCGAGGTAGGAGCGCTACCTGTCGTGACAATGCTTCAGCTCATGCCACGATCCTCAATAAGAAAGGGCTTTATTATATTATTATAGACATGAGACATATTCTTGAATTGGTCCACATTTTTGGGTGTAAGTTTTGTATTGAACCATCTGTTGTCTGTCACTGCTTTTGACTTGTGTGTTACTGTTAGACAAGGACTTGATGTCCTACTACACTACTATTTAAGTAGCACTACTTAACTTTCAGATCCTGTCGTGATATATCAGCTAAAGAAGACATTTGAAGAGTTGCAGCAGTCATGCACCCCTGATGAAATAAAAAATGATGCAACAGGAAGCATGAGTACATGTGAGTATTGATACATTAAAAAACCTTTAAATAAGAAGATATTCCACTCAGTTTCTGACCTTTTTCTCACCACAAACTGTTCATCTCCAGACCTTTCAGAGTGGCTACAATGTATTCATCAATAAAAGTCGGAATGGTTTTTGGCGATTTTTCTCAAAACTGGATGCTTATTTTTTAGAGGAAGTCTCAAAATTGAGCTCAAATTTTGTGGGATACCCTAAGCAAATCTATGCACCAAGGGACTTTCGGAAAATTGACCTAATACGGTGTATTTCCGTAAGCAGTTTCTGTTGGTTACCTAACTCATTACCAAAATATGATTTCATTTTATGTTTCAGCCTCGTCCAAAGCAGAGCAAAAGAAAGTACCTCTGTTTTGACCTAAAAATGCTGAGAAAGAGCTAGTCTCTGTAAGGATTGTGCGAGATGATTTATTCCGTCAGAGTAAGGCCCACAAGCCACTGTGGGAGAATATTGCGAGAGAGTTGCCAATTCAGTGCAGTGGGGAACAATGTTCCAACAAATGGAAGAGCCTGAATCGTACGTACATGTAAACTATAGACCATAATTCAAAGACTGGCAATGACCGGAAGGACTGTAAATTCTATGATGATCTGAATGAGCTGTATGGTAATAAACCGGCCACTAAACCAGCCTTCATAATTGATTCTGGCACAACTGCTTCTAGTATTAGGGAGTCGGATTCTGACAAGGATGAATCTACCAGCAGTAGTACTGCTGTTGATGATACCCCCACTAAATCAATGGCATGTGCCAATGCCATTAGCCCTAATCCCCCTGATGATGAAGTTACACCCACTAAATCAAAGAAGGCGAAGAAACTAGGCGGGAAGACTGCATCGATTGCTTGGCTGGAACAGTATGCGGAAGTGCAGAGGAAGGAGGCAAACCGCCGCCATGATGAATAGATGGGTCGTTTTGACAGACTCCTTGACATACTTGAAAAACAGAATGAAAAACAGAATGAGGCTTGACTGGTTTAAGTGTTTCAGCTCACCTTGGTAAGCCTATGTTCTGGTGTGCTTTCATCATTAATCTTATGCAATTGTCATTCAGTATATACTGCCATTTTAAGGGCAGGTTGCAGATGGGTGATGGGATTCTTTCAGAGAACTGTTGACAAAATATTTTTGATATTTCTAAAGTTTATAGTTTATTGTTACCTGTTCAGGTTCCAGTTCTTATGGCGTGTCGTACATCATTGTCGTCAGTCGCCATTAACAGGGGTGGCACGTTTCTAAACCGCTATGCATAGAAGCTTAAAACTTGGTCTACAGGTACCCTATGGTAAAAACTATCTCTGGACGGAAACTTAGCACTGCCAGTTTTACATGTACATTCTTATTGCTGATCAGATGAAATAATTTGGTGTGTTCAGCTGTATCTTGTCTTATTTGTACGGATTCTTCGTCGTTCACCTTGAGACACTTAACACAGAGGTGAGCACAATGGCCCTGGCCATTTCATGATTGTCTGTTTTACATTTAACATGTCATGTTGTAAGGGGGGGGGGGAGTCATTCAGAGAACGGTAGTCGGAATACTGCAACATTTTTAATACTTTATTGTAAATGTTAAATACTTAATAACATGTTCAAAATACATCAATAAGCGTTGTTGAGTTTCTATGAAGCCTGTAGGATGTACGTGTAGCAATGGGTGGTTGAAGACAAGTTACGTTGGACGAGGTGCAGTTGAGTCCAACATAACTTTTTTTAATTTCAACAAAAGTCATATCACAATTCCAACCACCCACACCTACATGTATATTACACTAACGGCCAAAAATTTGGGTACACTACCAAAAATCCCTCTCTAATCCTGCCAACTGACTCGTTTCTTTCCTCCAGTGATAGAACCAATTGCCACTGATTTTTAAGCATTCTTTTTACAGTGCACCATCAAGGAAAGTGACCCACAAACCGAAGTTCTGTTACTTCGCTATAGCTATTCATCACAAGTAAGCGGCGAATCCACTCTCGCGATCTTGGCTTGAGACGGGGTTGCGGCCCCTTGCGATTGCCTTAAATGGCAATCGGAAGTCCTTTTAGGTAACCGCAAGGGAATGCAACCGTATCTCAAGCCAAAATCGCGGCAGTGGATCACCGGCTGTAGGCAAAGAGTCTGCAATGTATTGGGTAAATTTATACCAGAGTCCTCAGAAGTCTATTGCGAAGAGCCACCCCGGATTCTTCATCATGGAACATGTTGTGATATTCATTCACTTCCTCATCTTCCTCTACGTATATCTTTACTTCATCATCAGCCAGGATGCACATGTTGTGTAAAATGCAAGCCGCAGTAATCAACTCGCACATGGATTTCACTTTATGGCAATACAACTCGCGAAGTCTCCTAAACCGCCCCTTAAGTATTTCGATTGCTCTCTCCACTACTTGTCGACATGCAGACAACTTTTTATTGAACTGCTTCTCTTGTCTACCAAGGTTGCGATTGTTTTTGAAAACAGTCACAAGGTAAGTGCGAAGGGGATACGCTGAATCTCCGATGATAAACTGGTTCTCGTCAAAGAGTTCGCCATTTTCATCCCGTTCAACAAGACCACTATTTCGAAACACTCGTGCATCATGTGCACAACCTGTAATGAAATAATAATTTCTGTAAATACGTGTACAGTCATGGACATTAGTTTATCTACACCTAATACTTTGAATATTTCAAATACTACTGGGCAAATTTTAACACGGTTTGTTCCACATGAAAATATATCTTGTTGGTCATATTTCTCCATCAACATTTTGGAAATTATCGCAATAATTATTATGTATTAGCTCACCAGAAAAAACACCAAAAATCAAGCTTGTTATTATGTAATGTTGTGACTTTTGTTGCAGATGTGATAGAGTGTAACTTTCTAAGGATTTTGGGCTTTGTTGCATCAAAATATGTTGAGTGGTTGCTGAGATATTTGAGATTATCAAAATTTTGATAATTTGAGATTTTCGGGGATTTTCGGATTTTGGTGCCATTAGATAAAGCTAACCTCAGAATATGGATTAACAAAAGTTTGGAACTTTTTGCCGTAACTGGTACAGAAGGGCTTGGCATTCATCAAGGCATGTCGATATTAAGTGTATGTGCACGAATAGACCATGCAGAAGGTGATAACCCGGGGTCGACGGCTTTTAATGAAATTTGGTGTGGAGTTACCCCTTGGTGAGAGACAAAAGCACACAAAATATTGGGTCAATCCATTCGCTGGTTTGGGCGTATATAGCAAAAATAGGCTTTTACAGGGGTCAAAGTAAGCATTCATAATTCAGATGCTGCAGGGTCCTGGATGACAAAACTGGTCTGAAATTATAGGCTCAGACCTGATCTTTAAAAAACAAAAAGGAAAAGTTTGGGCGCTCTTTCCATTGCAGAGATATGCCTGTATATATGTAGACATTTTATGTACTACAAATGAACGTCATATCCGTAATACATTCGTAGTACATCAGTAGTACATTTATGTACAACTTTGCGCCCGCATATCTCTGCAATGGAAAGGGCGCCCAAACTTTTTATTCTTTTAATAGAGAGAGACATCCCTCAACTCCTTTCCCTGATGTGCTCACCTTGCTCACCCCTGCAGCATCTCTGTAATTCGCTGTAGACCAAACCATACCTTTTTTGGCACAAGGGCAATACTGCACTGTACCTTTAAATCAAGTGTGATTTGGAAGTAAACAAAAATGGAAAAAAATTACAGGGGGCATCTACTTGCATTGACGTATAAGGAATATCTACTCCTGTTGCCTGTCAAGGTGTGAAAATTCATTCAAATGGACAATATTTTGATCAAAATTGAAAAAAATAGCTTTTTGCAGTATTTTTGCCCCTTACTCCCAAACGGTGTGACTAATCTCCGAAATATTTGGCCTGTCCTCATTGTGCCCTAAGACCATCTTCTGGTAGGAATTTGAGCCAGATCTGCCGACCCCGCAAGTTATCACTTTTTGCAGATTTTGCATGGTCCACTCGTGCAATGACACTTAATTACCTGGCCATCCAACATTTGTGTCAGTGATGAGCAGCTTGTCATCAACTACCAACTGCATTTGTAAAGATGGAAATTTCTTTCTATTGATGTAGTCTTCGTTGCCTCCAGGAAGATTCAGCAATCTGATATGGGTTCCATCAACGGCACCGACAATTCCACCAAATCCTGATGTTTCCTGAAGTGAATAAAGCAACTTATGTAGGCCTATGTAGCATATGAGACAACTTTGTTTAAAGCATGTGGGGTGCAGGCCTTTCTGGAATTTAATAATAATAGGCCTAGGCCTGCAGACTAGCCTAGGCCTATACAGATATACCCGGTGGCAGTAATAGTAGGCTGTATGGGGCCTAATGCCCAAAATTTAATTAATGGGCCTGCTAGGCCTAGATAGATCACCGTGGTGTCTGTAAACCGTTTCCCTTCTCCTATACTGGCTATAGGCCTAGTGGCCACAACATACCCTGAATGATGCTGATATTTCTTCCCTGCGTTGTCTTGATGGCCAACGGATGATTTTTTTCCTCTGATCAGTGAGACACCTACTCACACTTCTAATGGCCTTGTGTGCAGTGCTTTCAGAGACCCCAAACTTTACGGCAATTCATTTTCCTGCATTACTGGCACAACCTCCTCCGCAAATCCATGAACCCTAGCCCTTTGTTCCCTTGAAAGGAGGGCTGCTATCAGGACCACGTCCTCATCACCACCACCGTCTTCATTTTCATCATCGTCATCGAAAACAGAAAAAATCAGGATCTTGTCGGCCATCTTGCATGTCTTGGTATAGTCGTCTGCATGCACATGCGCGTTCGAGACTGTTACCGTGGGTACACTGTACTCGGGTTACTCGAGTGTTGTCTAGAACGGGGATTCGAAAACGCCCATAGATATGGGGCACCACAGGACACTTCAGATCACCATAGAACACCACTGACTTTACCACCACATAGATATGGTGCACCACAGGACACCGCAGACCACCATAGAACACACTAACGCTACCACCACATAGATGTTGGGCACCACAGGACACCACTGTACATCCTCAGGAAAGCTTCCTTAGTTGCAAACTGTGTGAAAATTATGAAAGCACTCCAAAATGTTCCCAAATTATATGAAAAACATCTTTTCTCGCAAGTTTAATAACGTTTTAATAAAAGATAATCATAAGATATCATAATTCAGAAGGTGAGAATGAAAAAGCCTGGTAAAAAACTTTCTCCGTTGATGAAAAATCCTGGACTTGAATATTCTGCTTTGTAAATCTATAAGATTCTGGCCCCTATAGACACTAATCATTTCTGATGTTGGTTACAGTCGATCTGTAATTTTGAGCGAGAATATGGTGCTAATAATTTTGACTAGAGTTGTTGACAACCCATAACTGTTCGAAACGACCGAACGTTTCACCAGATAGGCCCAAAGTTATGATGATGCCTAGTAATCACCAATCATGTCGTAATAACTCAAGCAGTGACAGAACAACCAAGTGATCAATGGCATTATTTATCTGGACACCGTCAGGTCAGAGCATATTGTGGTGAAAGGCTTGTGATTGTTGTGTTTCATTCACTTCAGCTACCTCACATGTTTCAAACTGCTCGGAGAAAAATGAACGCAGGCCTACTAGACCGGTCTTCTCCTGTCTCAATATCATTGGATGGAAAATATTAATTTGCTGGCTTATGCCCGGTTGTTCAGCCTTGGCTTAAGCCAGAGTTGGGTCAATCCCGACATAAGCGTGACTTAAGCCAGACTTATATTTCACAGCGCGTTGCGCAGGTTAGGCTTCAAACACAAGCCAAGCTTAAGCCTTTCTTATAATAAACCTGGCAGTTGACTTACAATGGTAGGCCTATTCACTGTATGCCCCGACTTTGTAGATGGCAGAAGCATTGGTTCAGCTCACGTAAGCCACACCTGAGCAACCAGGCAGACATCATCGAGCAAATTGTATAGGAAACCATTGGGAAGGAGGGTAATAAGCCAAGCTTCGGTAATCCCAAGTTTAATTCAGGTTGCGCAATGAACTCGGAATTGATTAAGCTGTTCTTATGACCAGACAAAAGCCGTGTTTACACCTGGGGAAATTGCCGGACCTGACCCGGCTCTGACCCGCCTTTTTTGCGTTTACACCTATGAAAATCGGATCCGGATTAAAAATTGCCGGACTAATTTAGCCAGCTTTCGCTCGGCGGGTCTGATCCGGATTATACTTTAGCCCGGCAATTTCATAGGTGTGGACAGAAAAATGCCGGGCTAAAACGTTTACTGAGCCCACCGACAGGTGTCGGTCTGCTAAAATTGAATGGGTGATGTGTCTATAAATAGCATGGCCAGCGTTCAATATCGTAAGACGAATAATAGGTGTGGACAGAAAATTCAATGGATCCGGGTTAAATTCGAACTATCTTTGTCGTTCTTCTCCTTGTGCTGTATCAATGCAATGTATCTCAGTATTCTTTCCATTACTTTGCCACGACTGTTTCTTGTGCTACTAAGATTATTTTGTTTCGTTTTTTTAATATTAATTTTTGGTCAATAATTGATGAACAGAGAAAGCCTATTTTAATTTCCTTCGCAATCAATAATTCGAACAATAGGGAATTTAAGAAATCAAACGATAAATGTTAACTCTAACGACAACGTTACTTTTCATACTGCGAATTCCCCAGATTACATGTATATATTACATATGACATTTTCGGAAAAAAGCGTTGTCGTAAAGTTAACTTTTTTCGTTTGATTTCTTGAACTCCCTCTTAAGAGTAGCGAAACTCTGTGCTGTATTAGCGTGGTGCGTCTCCTCTGCACAGCTGTCATACCCACAGGGACCTGACGCGATACAGTAGGGTTGGGTTACGGTACGGCAAAAATATATAAGCGAGTTATCTATTTTTGGTTAGGGTTATCAGCGTAATTATGGTTTCCGATCTCAAGATCGGAAACCATATAGTTTTTGGTCGTGGTGTCTGTCTGTGTGTGTGTCTGTCTGTCTGTCTGTCTGTTCAGTCTGTCACACCTGTAACTTTGTTACTGCAAGAGCTACAGACCTGGAAATGTGACCTACCCCCGGGTTTCATGACCTGAGCTACAAGATGGAATGAAAATTTCCAGTCTCCGATACCT
>NMRB01000720.1:216882-233222 GCA_002633025.1 Notospermus geniculatus
TTTCCATTGGAGCGATTCCGTGCGCGGAAACGCTCGAAAGCATTGTTTGTTTTTTCCGCTCCGTTGGTCACCGCGCGGAAAAATACAATGCCTTCGAGCGTTTTCGCGCACGGAATCGCTCCAATGGAAAGCAGGCCTATAACGGTTATTTTTTTATGCTGACGAAAACGCTCGAAAGCATTGTTTGGTGACCAACGAAGCGGAAACAAACAATGCTTTCGAGCATTTTCGCGCACGGAAACGCGCCAATGGAAAGCATGACGGCCTTATAGGCTGCTTTTCCACGAGACGTTTGCGGGCGCGGAATGGGGGCGGGCGCGGGTGCGGGTGAAATAGAAACAGCTAAAGGGAAATACGTTGGGTCGATCTTTTCTACCCGCGTCCGCCTCCTATTCCGCGCCCGCAAACGTCTCGTGGAAAAGCAGCCTAAGGCATTGTTAGGCCTACACCTGCCTCACGGCATCCGGGTACGAGCATGTCTCATATACATACCATGGCGCGTTGTCGTCTTTCAAACCGGGCAAGTTCTTAAGGTCTATAGTCCCGTTATTGAATTTGCACGCACACGCGCTGGTCTTCGTACATGGCGCCTTAGTTTGACCAGCAGCCAATGATACACAAGTTGTTGCTATGGTAACTATGTAGATGAATGCCGCCATTTTTTTGCAAAAGTTGACTAAACCAGCATCGGTTTGAGGGAGGAAAGTCCGGGGTCCTGTGATTTGTCGTGCAAATGGTTTTTGGTCTTTGAAGTGATTTCAAAAATCCATAAAATTTCAATTGTCGTCAACGATTTCTACCGTCCGTGAATTGAAAGCGAGTTCACTTCTATGCGTGCGCTTGTAAAATAAATGAGGTCGGACAATATCTAGACGGGACTATCTTCAGGCAGTGTCCAGTTCTTATGTAGTTGGACATGATAGGCCTATATTGTAATAGTCCAAACAATCATCAAGGACGTGAAGGTCAAGAACCCACGATACCACGGGACCTCATCTTCGATCGATGGCGCTGGTCTATCTTCCCCGTAAACGATAGTTTAGGTCGGTAGAGGTAGGGCCTAGAGCTATGGAATTGGTGCTTGATCAGCTAACGACGAAAATGTTGAGCGATTTCGCGGAGTTTTTTTCTTTTTGTCCCTATAAATTCTTTATTTTTAAATCGACATTCCACCGGCTCTTGCAACAAAAAAGTATGACTACATAAATATGGCGATGTAATACATTTTTGATAAAAAAGTTGCATATCAAAAATTCTTGGATTTTCTATTTAAAAGGCATAATCGTGTGGGATAGCGCGTCGACCATCAGACGCGCATGTCGTCGATCTTTGCCGCCTTGCGGCCGATGTAGATGCAGCAGCACCGCCGATGGAGCCAGGGGTTTAAAGGCCCTTCGTCCGAAACGTAAACATTTACGGTTTGTTGATTTACATGGTTGATCATAATAGTTATTCTCCTTCGGACAGGTGGCAGCACCGTGCCAAAACAAAACAAAATAGCAAAAAAACATTAATGTTATCTATTTTTAGTGTCTATCGTCATAAATGTTCTTGTAGCTGAAATAGATCTATGATTTTACGCTCAAAAACAAACAAAAAATTGTGAAACGCGATTTTAAATCTGATTTGTTAGTACCAAAAGTTGACAATAGGTGGCAACGCAGGTTTGGCCAGCCCCGCCCACTTTCGGACTAGAGGGCCTTTAAATCAGAGAGAAATATTCACTCTGGTACCTAAATTGTTTCCATTTTCAGTCCGTTCGTGACATTGCACGTCCTTTCACGCTGCTGCCGCGCCTAAAGCAACTTGGACACAACAGCGTTAGATGATGCTAAAGTAAAGGCAAGGACAGACAGCGCTCGCCTTGCGCCGCCTCCAGGCTTTGCGGTCCCATGTCATGCATGTTCCAGGAAAATTTGCACCTAATCCCGGATGTAAGCAAAGGCCAAACAGAAATTTCTATTCGGCCTTTATTGCTTATACATCCTAGATTTGGTGGCAATTATCTGGGAACTTGTTTGAGACAGTTTCAATTCGGCGGGAAATCTGTGAGTTTAATTTTCCATCCATGATCCTTGAATGGCACAAACTCTATAACAGTGCTGATTTTCTCCACTACGTTACACAAATCAGACACTGCCAGCGATCAGTCGCCGCCATGTTTGACCGAATCACTCCTCCTAATGAAGTTACCCGGTACCGTTAGGAGCCTGATCACAATTGGTAGATATTTTTCCATTTAACCTTCCGCTGCACCGTACTTTTCAAGATGGTAACCTTCGAACGATGCTAGAGGGTGTTGCTAGAGGGTGTTGCTGAAATTCCATATGATCACTCCAAATACCAAATGTAGGCCTATAGGTGTACAGGAGGTCAAAGAAAGTTGTAGGCCTACATACTAGTGATGATTGGAAGTGTGCAAACAAAGTATACAAAAAATATTTAATATAGGCCCTAGGCCTATATCAAACTCCTCACAGCGCCACCTATCTCCATTCTTCCGATATAGTGACAACGGCGATTGGAACGAGATTGGGCCTATAGCCTATATTTATACCTTGGAGGATAGGAAGTATAATTTCTCCAAGTTTATACATTCAGTTTATACATTTTTATACAAGTTTATACATTCAGTTTATACATTCAGCGATAGCAAAGTCTGTCCATGTTTCAAGGCAATATTTTCTTGGCTGTTCATTTGGTCCACTTGTTCATATTCTGAGCTTGGAGGAATTATACTGACAGTATAATTCCTCCAAGTTCTGAGGCAACAGTTGACACACTCCTTCACATTCAAGCAGGAAGTGAACTTCATCGCCAACTTCAGCGTTCTTGACAGGTGGTGCCTCTAGTAGTAATGTGACTAAGGTGAATGTTAAAAAGAGGGAAATTTGATTCCAAATTTCACCGCTAGGGAAGTCCTAGCGGTGTGATTCGAAACTAATCTAATCATTAGATTAGTTCCTAATCTCACCGCTAGGAGTCACCCCATCGTTTGGTGTCAAAATTCATGAACTTTCTGACAAGTCTAAATTGATTTTGTAAGCCATGTAAGCTGGTAAGCGGTAAGTGCCCATGCCCGGTAATCCTCAAAGCAGAGGTGGTCTTCTTGTTATCAGCCTGTGGCTGCTGTGCTGTCAGTCCAGTGTCAACGGACAGTCATGGTCATGGATGGTCAATCAATCAATCACTCACCATGATGATCATGATGATGATGATACATCATACATTACATGTGTGTATGCTCACTGTGTGTGTGTCAGTGGTGTCATGACTCACCCACCATGACCATGGCCATGCGCGCTCACTCACTCACTGACTGTCCCCATGGCTGACACTGACTGTCACCATGCATGACATGCTGCATGCACTCCATCATCAGTCTACACCATCACGGTAATGCGTGACTGTACATTCGCCTGTACAAAATGTAGGGCCCAATTTTCAAAAACTTTTAACTTCTTTAAAAAACTTTTAATTGAAAAAAATCGGCCATATTCATGTTGAACACACATAACTCGATATATTAAGGAAGAATTTTAATTTTTTTTTCAATGCTGAATTTGTACACAATTCTGTGTGTAAAAATTTGGTTTCCACAGAAGGTTTTCACGCTGTAGCGTGATTTCACGGCCTAGCGTGATGGTGTAGACTGNATCGGATCGTCGCGCAGTATGCAGCTGCAATAATGACAGATGCTACCCTACAAATAAGTTTACGCAGGAATGTATGTTGCAGTCTGAGAAAATTGGTTGTGAACGGACGTGATCGCACTAGGAGGAGGTGTATACTATAAGGAAAACAATCAAATGACCCACCTAAACGTACAGACCAGAAAGAAATAACATACAGAACCCTTTGGACATGAACAGTATCTATCTGTGGGTCTTTTATTTTCTTTCCTCAAAATGATCCAGACCCCTTGACGGAGTAAAGAGGGCCAAAATGCGGTGACTTCGGTCGCCTTATTACAGCATGAACGACAATAGCCTAAACAGATTGTCTTGTGTCGTGTATGGTAGGCCTATTGGGGTTTTTGACGTTTTTTGACTTAAAAAAAGAAATTTTCAATCTCGAAAGTCTTCTTTTCCCTCTGTGTTCAGTTGCACTTCGTTTTCTGGAGAAGAAGGGGACTTAGTAAGCCTAACGAAAGTGCAACTTTTAGTCAAAGAAATGTACCCAAATCATACTGTCAATCTGTCCACTGTGAGATCAACTTTCAAATGATTATCTGCATAATCTTCCATGGCCATCCGCTTCTAAAGTATGCAAACATCATCTTCATGATCATATTTTAGTTCTATAAACTGTTTGAACACGTAAACTGTTTCAAGAGCGTAAAAGATCTATTGGTACCCACGACAGCCAACGTGGGGCGCGAATGTCAACGCGCACGTGGCTTTGTTTGCCCCGACGTACTCCCACAATGCAACAGATTGCTATATTTAGTAACATCTCGCGCATGCGCATTATTCACGAAACGCTATCCGTGAAAAGGCTTATGTCCAGTAGCCTACTGCCTAGGGCTAGGGCTAGGTCCGGCCTAGGCCTAGGCCTACATGTAGGCCTACCGGTAGGGGCTACCGGTAGGCCTACTAACTTGCCTACTAGGCCTGCTGTCACTTCACTTGCACTGACCATGCCGGGCTGACACTGCACTGACCATGCTGACACTGCAGTAGCTAGGCCTACCCTAGGCTAGTAGCCACCTAAAAACAGTGTTGTCATCAACATCTGACACTTTCAGTTTCATCATCATCAATAATCAGTTCATGACCAGATCATGAGATCAGATGACTGTCAGTCTCGACTCAGTGACTAGGCCAAGTGTGTGACCACTGGTGACGTGTGTGGTGAGCCTAGCCTGCCCCCTAAAAAAGGTTTTGAGTGCCGGGCCGCCTAGCTAGGCCTAGCCTTGGTTAAGGGTAGGTAGGCTACAGCAGGCATGCCTTAATTTAATGCTTTTTTTCGAAAGGTCATTTAAAATCTGTCAGCAACAGTCGCGGAACCGTCTAGCACAAGTGAACCTCTAAATGGAATCGGCCAGGAAATTTTTAACTTTGAGAGTAGACAGAAGGCAATGGGTCATATGAATAAAGACAAGCAAATGCTTTTACTTCAGATTTGTACAGCATTGCATAGTGCATTTGCGTAGCAAAATTCAAGTAAAAGCATTTACTAGTCTTTATTCATATGACCCATTATCCTGCTGCTAGTTTAATTCTCTCTCAATAATTTATCATGTTGTACATATTACATTGTATGTTGTATGTATTTCTTTTTTCAAGACTTGAGCATTAACGGAATGAGACTGAGACCCATGAAAAATTCAACTTGACATTCGTGAACTGCCCAAAATCTTGCCTGAGATAAACCATGACAGACAACGCCGGCATCACACTGACGGATTACCACAAAGTGGAGGTGAAGCAGCCTTATCAGAATGAACTCAATGGTAAGATTTTATCAATATGCTTCAGCGGTTGTACCTGTTCTTGCCAGAAATCGTTTGGTTTCTACTAATCATTTACATGCTTCATTTGGTACATGTAGCTCATTGTGGAATTTTAAATTTGGGAAGCAGATCACTCCCAACATGCCCAATGTCAGGCAGACACCATGGCATGCCTGATATTGGGAGTGACCATGGTGTCTGCCAGAAAATTTTTTGAGGGTGCTAATTTTTTTTCCAATCAGCCAAAACCCAATGAAATTAAACAAAATTTCCCTTTTTCTTGCCTTTGTTAGGGGTACTACCGGTAACTTACATGTATGATGTAGTACCCTATAGTAGTAGTTGTACCCTCTGCCCGAAAACAGAATACATTACAAATATGTGTGGCGGTCTTGGAAAACCCGGCGGATGTCGCATTTGAGGAAAGTGAATGGCCTTGGTGAACCCGCACATTTCAATAGCTGGAACATGTATGTAACAGGTAACAGGTAAAAACAGTTAGCAGATCGATGCACAGGCAATCTGACAGCCCTTGTTGATCATTCCGTGACATCCGCCGGGTTTTCCTAGACCACCACACAAAATATGTGAATTTTGTGTCACTTTTGAATGTGGTTATGGCTCTCCATCAGGAAAATTTACTTACAACAATGATCACTCAAAGGAAAAGCCTGATTCATTACATTGTCAGTCACTGTATCTCCTCCCTCCCGCATTTTCTCTGCCAAGCAAATGAAGGTGGCTGAAAATTGAATTTACAATTTAAAAAGACACTCCGTAAATTCCTTTCATGCTTTATACATACTAGCATGGTACCCGTGGCGAGCACATTCACAGGATGCATGTGGCCAGAGGATGGCATTTTGCTGGACGTCTCTGTGTGTGAGGAAAATGTTTAGTAATAATAATAATAATAATGGCGAGTTCTTATATAGCGCTTCATAGCGTATTACGCTCTCTAAGCGCTTCACACATTATTACCCCAGCCTATGATTCAGAAACCTTTCTGTAGAAACCAAAGGGCAGCCACAATATAGCGCACACGATGGACATTTCAGNACACTTCCTGTGAAAATGGTGCCATTTCGATCAGAAACCACGGAGGAGTTCGTGTTCGAAGTTAAAGCGCCACCGTCAATTATAATATAGATGTACCTGTAGGTCATTGACTTTCCCAACCTGCTGACACCTTGCCAAAATTCGCTAGTGATAGTCAGTGACCCGAATAGTTCAGTTAGTTTCTAGTCCATGGAATTCTAAAGGTAGTGGAGTTGGCAAAATATCAATTGTGGTGTAATACTCATCATTCATCAATGACAAATGAATGGGGGCAGTTTTTTGAAACCCAGTAACTGCCATGAACTTTTGATGGTTTTTTAACATCGATCGCTCTGTCAGATTAAAATATCAGGATTTAGGCCAGACCCAAAAATATGTCTGTTTGCTGTAACCCTACCCTGCCCTAACAGCTTGGGTAGGTAGGTAGGCATATATTTTTATTTTTTTTTAGTTGGAGGTGGAAAAAAATTAGCAATTTCCACAAAATAAATGTTTAAAAACAATGTCTTTTGGGGTTTATAACGCATTGGCATTCAATTTTGAAGTGTAAAAAGTTTTACGTCGGCATACTTCGTCATTGTCGGTCGGCAAATCGGGTCCTTTGGGGCAAAAAAAAAACATATTGGCTAATACCCCCATAAAAAGTTTTGGGTCGGTACCATTTAAGTGGGGTCGGTCGGGTTACGGCAAACAGACATATTTTTGGGTCTGGCCTTATTTTCAGCCCTGGAATGGAATAATGAGAACACTACACTCACTGTAATTGTGATCGTGCCCACACCCATAGTTCAGGCATTGGGCGTGTGCTATTGCTAAATATGCCCTAATAACGAAATTTACACAGACAAGCATTACAAAGGGCATCGCACGCTGTGATTTCCAACATGACTTGCACGTTTTGCGTCGTTTCAATGCCGATCGAGTTGATATGTTTTATTGATCTTGTTTATTGATCTGCTAATGCTGTCAAGGTCTGCAAAGCAATGCTGTGGACGTTCAGACTTTCAATCAATTACATTGTGTTAAATACGGCTTCTATTTTCACATAAATAGTCTATACTTCCTTATTTGGGAGTGTAACAGCTAGTGCATAAAAACGACTTTTATTCAGGAAGCCTAAATTGAATCAGAAGTATTTTAAGAATAGCTGGATTTAGGCCAGACTTTTTTTATTTTTCAGATTACGGATCCGCCGACGTTTGTTTTGGCCAAAACAGAAAAAAAATAAAATTCAGATATTCAGCTATTTTTATTTTTATTTCCCCTCCGAACTACGGTTACTGGGCCAGAAAAAATAAAACCATAAAATTTACCTAGCGTACGTTGTTTCAAAGGTTTCTCTCCTGCCTCCCGGCGTGGCCGGCCATGTGCGATGGCATGGGATTGTAAAAAAAACGTTTTCAGTGGCTTTGAACAGACCTGTCTGAGTCCTCATCTGGCAAATTTTATTTTTATTCATCCTGCGACATAGTCTGCAAGGAATTGAAACCTATTCCCCGACAAAAAAAATAAAAATTGTTCTTCCTGTAATTTTTATTTTTATTTTTATTCCATCCTCCGACATTTCCTGAACAAGAAAAAAATCCGTAATCCTAAAAATAAAAAAAGTCTGGCCTTATATATTGAGAAAATGATAATTGAATGTGCCATTTGGCATCAAAGTGAATGTGTCGGCTGTTTAGCCTGAACGTGGTGCTTCCACGCAAGGGCCAAGCGTAAATCTGAGGCAACATTATTCTGATTTTATCTGATGCAGAAACTAATCAGATCATCAGGATGATACGAAGTGAAGGATTTGAATTTTTACATCAACCTCCCGGCATGCCTGGCATACAATCAGAAAGTTTGTCCCAGTTTGTTTCATGTGCCAGCGGCTAAAAATAGCACACGATGACGCGGCGTTAGCTTGAGGTGGGCCGTTCCATTAGCTTGAGAGGGGTGTGCGGTAGTAGGCCTAGAAGAAGCAAATGGTCTGATCATGCTGATGAGTATCCAGGTTCAGAAGTTTGGATTTTAGGGGAAGATTAGAATGGACAGAATCCTTCATTTAGGCCACGCCACACAAAAGTTATATTGAACTGGCAGTACAAAGTGTTTGATGAATTGTCATACCTGAACACGAGGCTGCCACTTGGGTGGTGGGCTTGTGTATTTGTGACCGTTGACACAATATTGAATAGGCCAATCAGATGATGGTTTTGAAAGGTCATAGGGTAAATATTAAATATTCAAGAACTGCTTCTGATGGTTGGACAGCGTGCTCCAGGCCGGCGAAAAGGCGGGAATTCCCAAGGAAACCCCTTGTTTTTTTGCAAAATTCGACCACTTTGGAATCAAAATGACACATCAATCCACTGATTTGATCGTTCTCTGATAATGAAATGAGAATTATTACATTGTCATCTTACGTTATTGACTTTTGATGGTGTACTTTCTCAGCCCGTGCAGACATAGACAGCGGATTTTAATCGTGACTTTCGGTCACTTTCATTGAAACTACATTGCGTTATATCTCTGCCGCTAGATGGCGACGCTGTACGATCTTGTAAATGAAACAAACTTTCTGATATGCCTCTCTTGGTGGTACAGCCTAGCACTCCAACCAACTTCGCCTGGTTCCCTCGCCACCGTCTAGATGGCGCTGCGTAGACAGAGGCCAGGGGCCAGTTGCACAAAACTCACGATAGCGCTAACTTGGTGTTAGCGCTAACTTTATGTTAGATGACGTAAAAATCCCTTGTCTTTTTACGTCATTTGACATAAAGTTACCGCTAACACCAAGTTACAAAAAAATGTAGTGCTGACATGAGTTTGTGCAACCCAGCCCAGGCAGTAGCTGTTGAGCATGATGAGAATGTGACGTCATTACAACGGGGATGACCTATTTTGGGCAGGAGACAAAGCCAGCCTACCATTCTGAGTAATCGATTCGACCAATTAAAAAAATATTTACCGGTAAACTCAAAAATGCTCGTTCTTTTCAAAATTCATCAGTGTTGTATGTTTTATTGTATCAAGTATGAATTAGCTAAATCCTTATTTTTTCTCTGTCATACCCTTTACTACTACCAGGAATTCCTGGTAAAACTCGTGGCTACTGCCTGGCCACCGTCTATGTTTGTTCCCTTCAAGTTGGCCAGCATGTGGACTAAGCAGAACTTACCTACATATCTATCTAGACACACCTGGCATGGCCTCCTCATTATGTAATGCATCAGAATGATGTACATACGTATGAAAATCCAATTTTGACAGCTGAATGGGAGTCATGTGCCAAAATGAGGCAAAATTTTCGGTGACAGCTTGCAGGTGTACAATCGAGCACCTTTTATGCCGTAAAATTTCTAATGCTTGGTCAGTAGTTTACCAGCCTTCACAAGTGTGATACATGAGCATGGCTACTAAAGGGCTAAAGGGGTTGATTCGCGCTCGAAAAGTGCAACAATACAGCGATGTGGCGTATATGGTGCTTGATACGGATATTGGTAAGAGATCTGGAACCTTTCACAAAGCTCCCGGCGAATCCACTGTCACGATCTTGGCTTGAGACGGGGTTGCGTTCCCTTGCGATCACTTTATATGGCAATCGGAAGTCCTTAAAAGTATTGTATTTCATTTTTCCGTCAGGGCCGACGCAATAGCATTATTGGCCCTGGTAAGTACGGAGGAGGCCATCACAAGCTACTCATGTTCCTCACTTGGATGGGGTCTTTTACTTGCCCTTGCAAAGACACAAGGTACAAGGCACCACGGCTTACTGTCCCATGCGACGGACTGAAGAGCCGGGAATTAAATCCCATATGGCCCGGGCTGGATTCGAACCCGGGATCTGCCGCTTGCTAAGCGGGCGAGATAACCACTAGGCTATCAGGCTCCTTAAAGGTGATCGCAAGGCATCGCAACCTGCGTCTCAAGCCAAGATCGCGACAGTGGATTCGCCGCATAAGGGTACGCAAATCCTTTGTCACGCTAATAGTGAACAACAGGTTGTCCGCAAAAGGACGATAGTTTGCGCACTCCCGTAAGTTACGAGAGCTTCGTGAATAAGGTCCCTGCTGTGTTTGCTTTGTTCACACCTCCATGATTTGCCTTTTGAAGAGTTTTTTAAGGTGTGATAAAGTGAACTTTGTCATTACGCATTTTGATTTTGAACAACTATTCTACACAGCCTGAAGTGATAGAATCGGTGACTTGCAATTTATCTTCAAATTCCAGGGTCTGAGTACTGTATCAGTAATTTAGCGATAATATTTTATACATTTTGTGTTAAAATTGACACAAGTCAGGACGTACTTGAACAATCAATGTCGTGTTCAGAAAGCTCCCCGAGAAAATTTCTGGCGCTTCTCTCAGGGATTGTGAGCATGCCCAGTGAAGGTGAATTTCCGAACGATATTTGTACTTCCTCTGGGAAAGGTACTACATGTACTGTGCTGTTGCAATCGTGAAATATTTACATTATAGCGAATCAGCATGCTGGCCTGGAAAGAAAACGAAATGCATGCCGGGAGTTTCCCCAAATGAGCGACTCAGGCTCGAGGAAGCCTTGGCTACTTGCCAAATACCTTTCGGAACGCGCTCGCGCCTCCCCGAGCTTTCTTGGGGAAGCTTTCCGAACGCGACCCAATAGTTAATGTCACTCTGCATTCGATGTTCGGACTACATTCTATCATAAAGGAATCAACCATAAAGGTTCAACTGACAAATTTAGCATTTTATAAATCTGGACAATATGCCTTTAAAACCCAACAGACTTGCATTCTGACGTTTCCATGTGATAGGCAAGACCCTTCTGCACATTCACTGCAAATTTTGTTGAATTCCGACTAGTTGATCTTATGATACAAAAGGTCTGAATTAATGAGAACCCCACAAACGATGTGTGTTCAGGGTCATCGGTGTACATTTGAATAGGCTGACGTACATTTGTACATGGAACACTAATTGTGCTGAAAATAGCTCAGTTATCGTCAGAAATGGAATTCAAAGCATCATGTTGGCAGGTTCATGTACCTCTTCACCACAAAAAAGTTGAAGCTCGTGCCTATTACGTAAAGCCAAAATTCAGGCAGTGAGAGACATCTGGTGGCAACAAAGGAAGTGTCTCCCTCAGTAAGCTCATCGTTCGCAGTTAAACCTTAATGGTTGATTCCTTTATGATTCTATCTATCAACTGAGTGGAGTGTAGTTTGAAGGCAAAGTGATCATAGGCCTTGATATTTCAAGATGGATCCAACTCAATAATTGCAAGAAAAATACGCCAACGTTTGAGGCAAAATCTGTATGTAGCTTGTCAGTTCCTAGCGCCACCTGTGATGAAGTGACTGCACTAATAATATACATGTATAATGGTCGGTCCCTTTGAGAGATTTAGCCAATGTTGTTTGTGGTTGCGGAATTCCATGTAAACTTTTCTTGGTCTTCTCCTCCATCAACACCTATGTCCATGTCATGGTCTCTTGAAGTGTCTGGTAGGCTACTTTCACAATCTATTTTCTACAATCAACATGATCTAATGAATCTAGAATTAGATCATCTTTATAAATTATCATGAAGATGATATATCAGAGGTTGTCATGGAAATGTAGGCGGATCTCGGGTGTAAATAAAGTGTGTAACTAATAGTCTGCTAATACATGTTATAACATACATAACCCTACTGGTTGCGGGAGGGCAGTTATTTGAATCCATTTTGCGTTTCTGACTTGTTATGTAAATTCCCACTGTCGAAGATGACATCAACGAACAGTGTGGAGTATTGCAGTGTTCCTGTTGGTAAGTGTTCAGAAACCCCCATACATACTGAAAGTAAAATAGACATAATTTCGTCTCACTTTTCTTATCACAGTATTTTTTCCCATCGTGCCTGAAGGACTTTTGTCTGCCAGTGACCCCCTCAATGTTTTTCCCTATCGAGGCTATGCATGTGACGTCATCAGCGAGGTGACGCCATGTTGGATGGAACGTTGTGACATGCTGACGCAGTGCATCTGACCACGTGCTCCGTCCATTTTCCATCCAACACGTGGCGTCATACCCATTGATGACGTCATTTGATGACGTCAGTGCATAGCCTCTATAGAGGTTCTTCACTGACGTCACACGGCCGCCATACTGGCCGTCAAAATGAAGCTGTGGAGGCTGCCATCTTGTTCTCGGTTCAAAAGTTTAGCAGCCCGTACAGACCACTGTACCTCTCACAGTTTCTGAACATAAGTTGGTCTGGTGTGAAAACAAAGCGAATCGCCCATACGGCTTGCTGTCGGTGGCTGTAGAAGAGGGCCGATGACTGCCGACAGCGTTAAAACTGCGTGCTGAATGCTGTGACGTTGCGTCATTTGACGGCCAATCCAAAACGGCGGACATTTTGAGCTGTGACGTCACGTAAAGAACCTCTATAGATCAGCCCGGTTGAAGCTTGCCAAGCTCAATCGGGTCCAAGCCCGCTTTGAATTCAAGCGGGATAGACCTGTTTACACAACAAAATCAACCGAGCCAAGTCTCGGCCAAGCCCACCCAGTCACTTAATGTAAAAACGCACACTTGCCATGGAGGCTTATCGCGGCAATAACATAAAGGCCAAGGTTGAATTAGTTGACCCAAGCGCACTGCGCCCCTGGAGGTAACTTAGCAGGGTACATATGTACCCTGCTAGCTGTTTAGACTGGCAGAATTTCAACCGAACCGTGCTCAACCTGGACCGAACCTGTTGCAGGGCTAATTTGGTACCGGGACAGGCTGTCTCGACCCGTTTACACTTGGCAAAATTGTACTGAACTGTGCTCGATCCGGATCGGTTCGGTGAAAATTTCATAGTGTAAAGCCCGCCGCACACGTGAGCTATCTGCTGAGCAAAAAGTCATTCGAGACCGTTTGCTCAGCAGATAGCTCACCGAAAAATACGCGCACACGCGAGTTTTCTGCCTCGCGAGGCAAAAAACCCACCGAAATTACGCGCACACGCGAGCTATCTGCTGAGCAAACGGTCTCGAATAACTTTTTGCTCAGCAGATAGCTCCCATGTGCGGCAGGCTTAAAAGGGGGCTATAGGCAACATGTCATCAAGAAGTCTATCCAGTGTACTTTTGATATTGGATCTTTGGGTGTTGTTTGGCCTTCTTTATTGTTACAGATAAGAAAAGCCATGTTTGTCCAAGCTGCTATCTAGTTACATGTATCACTACAATGTATCAGGCATTCCGGTATTGTTTCCATGGATTCTTACATGTATGCGTTTCCTGTTAGTAAAGTCATTGATAAATATAGATCTTGCATCAGTGAATATACCGGTACACTCGATGGAGTCTTTTGACTGTGAGTGTCAAACTAACTGTGGAGCACATTGGACCAACTTGTGATTCTGTCTGTTCTCGGTTACGGAACCGGCAATGAGCACAAAAAGACAAAAATCACCAGAATTAGATGTGGAGTATTCATGCGTTCCTGGTAAGATCTGCATCCATACATCCTTATGGTCATGAAATTTTTCATTCAATTCAGGCTCTGAACTGGTGACTCTAATCTGTGGCCCGTATTTTAGAATAACTCCTCAACGTAAAGGAGTTCCTCAAGACTATTGTTCTCCAGTTTAGAACAATAGCCTTGAGGAACTCCTTTACGTTGAGGAGCATTCTAAAATACGGGCCTGTGCCAGAGGTAAAATTCCTTAGGCATGTTAGGTGCTACACTATTATGGCCCGTATTTTAGAATGCTCCTCAACGTAAAGGAGTTCCTCAAGGCTATTGTTCTCCTGGTGAGAACATAGCCCTTTACAGGGGCGGATCCAGGATTTAGGAAAAGAGGAGGTGCCCTTTGCTAGGTTTGTGCCAAATTCCAGAATTTCGTGGTCGGTTTTACAGATTTGCTGGCCAAAGATCATGGGCGCCCGAGTGTGTGCCCCCTTGGATCCGCACAATGGTGCGTTATCTTTCAATTTCAAACAAATGTGTTTCATTTGTCGACCACCACAAATGGCAATTGAGTTATCAAATTGCATCAGCATCAGGTGTTGTTGTTGTTGTTGTTAGTTAAAGGAATACTATCTCATGAATTAGTTATGACCACACCACCCTCAGTGGTGTGGTCAGTATTGTTTTCGCAGGATGAAAATATTTTTCTCTACCACTTTTTCTTTCCTCCACGTTTTCGGTCAAACTAGGACTTGCACATCAAATCTGACTTGCACAGTCTAAAGGTCTAATTGTGCTCTCGCGATGAAAAGGTTCCTGTGCACTTTCATTCAATTTTGGCTGAGATAATGAACTTTTCAGCTAAGTAATTCAGGATCGCTGTAGTCTATAAATAGAATCGGGGATTCCCCGCTTAATACCTGCAGTGCGCGAGCGTAGCATACGATGTGCCTGTACATGTTGTCCACAACGTCATGACGACGTGTATGTAGATGTGTAGGCCTACATCCTGATCGATCGTTTGCCAGTTCGTCGTCACATATGCAGCATTCGAACACCGGCATCTTCGTCACAACACAAAAAACCAGCTGCTTGCAAACCAGTTTTTTGTGGTGTGGTCATGAATTCACTTTCAGTGAATTCTCAGTTCTAGTTATATCTTTATTTCAAATCTCCAATGCAATGTGCAGAATGGTATGTTTACCGATTGCAGTGCATAATGAAAATGTAGCCCCGAAAAAAAAAACGTATGGTGTAAACTGATTAACACACAGTGGCAACATTTGCTTGCCCTGACACATAGACCACTTGCGCAAGTCGGCCATTACAGTCAGAAGGTGTAAACAAACCTTGGGCCTAGTGCATTGTGCCGACGGTAAGCACAGGAGCCAACTGTACAAATGCATTAGGCCCCTAGGGCGAGGTTAATGTTTACACCCTGGGCTGATAAGCGCAAGGGGTCTATTCCATCGACATTGGGAATGGAGGTAGACCCTGACCAACTTTTGAGTTATTGGCCCTGTAGCCTACATGTATATTCGGCCATCTGCTGAACTCGGAACCATCTGTTGGAAGTTGTAATGTATTGGAAGTAAAAGCTGAATTTAGTGCGCCAAATGGTTTTAAGTGTTTTCATATACCAACATGATCAACCAGGTGGAGATTGCACAATCAGTTACTGAACATAACATGAAATCATGTTTAATTTATTAAACTTGATGATAAAAACTGCATTTGGCAATACACATGTAGTCCGGACATGCCTGGTCTCCGGCCCTCTCATTTTTGTCCTCCTTCTAGGCCATGTTCATACTCCATATATGGGCAAGTTGTGCCAGCCACTCCTGTTTGCGATAAGCAGTAACTTTCTGATATATACGGTATATTGGTCAACTTAAAGGACCACTGTATTGCATCTTTCTGTCGACAGCCGGCGCCACCGGCACCATGCTCCAATACTGTAGTTAAGCCTTTCGCCCCAGTGTTGGAGAATGTATGATTACAGTCTCAGTCACCCAGCCGCTGGGGATCGAACAAGTTTGTGTAGCAGTACTGCGGAACGAAACAGCTGGCTGCGCGAGACTAGTTGCATGCGGTAGTTGTCCCCCGGAGCCCTCGGAGGGGGACTTGAAAATACCGGCCGTCCGTGCGCCTATGCCGCTCGCCGCTCGCCGCTACTAGTCCCTTTCGCTCTATAACTTAAGAACGACTGAAGATTTTGGATTCATATTTGGTGGAGGGATGTATCACGGGCCAAAGGTGTGTCGCGTGAAAGAATCGGCCAAATCCGATTCTCCACTTTGCCACCAGGGGGCCGAAAGCCAAAACACAAAAACTGTGATTACGCCTTTAATACTGAATGGAATTTCACGAAATTTTTATGGTAGGCTCATCTAGCAAGGGTACATAACATATC